>PVLD010004657.1:0-122476 GCA_004027595.1 Dinomys branickii
AAAAAAAAAAAAAAAAAAACATAGAATTGAAATTACTGTCCATTGAAACTTCCATGAATCTTATTCCAAAGTTTTAAACAGATATGAAGAACATATCTTCAATCAAGAACTTAGAGAATGACAGTAATGTCGTGAATACAGCCTTTAAATTTACACCAGGCATAAGTATGTTTATAAAAATCCTTTAATCTTAAAGCAAGACTCCTCTGTGGAAAGCTACAGTTTATTCCCCCTACTCTTACACTTTATTTATGAAGGTTTAATGTATAGTGCAGTATTTTGTCTGTTGGGTGCTTTTTACATTTCTAAACAAATCTTTCTAAGGAAAGAGCAGTTCTTTGTTTGAATAACAGACTGAAGATGACACATTAGCCATAGCGCAGAGTGACCTGCTATGTCAGGGACCCATGTCAAAGCCAGGCAGGGATCATCTTAACCAATTCTCCAATTTCCCCACTGGGAAATCAGGTAGAGAATCGAGGAGGTGGTGACTTACCTAAAGTCACAAAGAGATTGTGACTAGAGCTCAGGTGTCTTGAAATGCATGACTGTGGACTACTCCTAAGCTGAAATTTACCACCTTTGCCTAATCTTGTGTGCTTCAATGAAAAGTTTGCTTTCAGCTGCACACTGAGCCATCTGCTATCTGAATGAAAAGCTCCAATATATCATGCCCCAAATCCAAGGGAGAAAACAGGAATTAGAGCTGGAAGCCTTTAGCAAGCCCAAGGGATCTTTAGTTTCTTTCTTTTTTGGTCAGGAGAAATATTCTGGGGTGTGTGTGTGTGTGTGTGTGTGTGTGTGTGTATGTGTGTGTGTACTGGTTCCCAAGCTATTTGGGCACAACACACGTGGTTCTGTTCCCTTCAGTGCAAAAGACCTACTCTGCACTTCAGAATGGCTTCAACAAACAGTTTGATATTCTGCAGGAGAAAATATGGATTTATAACTTCATTTCCCCAGTCAGCCTTTCTGCTAGCATGAGCTCCTTGTTTCTAGCTTGGAAATCTGGGCATGACTGAAGGTATTTTGGACCTTTGATTGCAAAAGAGAAAGGATTCTTCCTTGGCATTTTGACTAAAAAACACAACTTGTATCCCCGATATAAAAGAGATTAGAGTATGTTTAAAAATGAGTAAACAAAAAGGATCTTAAAACTCTTTACTAATTGGGATTTCGTTTCTGAAAATGAATTTTTATAAACTTTAAATAATCCAACTTCCCTGAAAATGCCAAAAGCTCTTGTCAGATTGCTTTTCAAACAGGGAGGAAGAGTGACGTGTTCAACACAGCATCTCCACATTTCAATGCGGGAATGCAGAGCTTTTACTGGTGCTGCCCTCTTCTCCTTCACAGAAATCAAACAATAAAGCCCTGCTTCCAGTATTCCTCAGCGTTGTGATTGGCAACGGGCTCATGAGCCCCCTTAGCAAGCACACGGTATCTGTCTACCATCTGTCATTTGTCGCCTGTCAGTTTTCCTCTCTCTACTGACCCATCCATTGCAACATCTATTTCAAGGAAAAGTTTCTTCACATTTTCAATGAGGAATATTTACACATCCTTTTCATGTAAGAAAATAATTCAGACTCTGAGCATAAAGCCTGCTACAAGGGACCAGAACCCCTCTGCGGTGGAAATGGTTCATGGGCACCCGGACTTTGAGGGTAGAGGTTGCTCTTTGTCTCGCTCACCTTCCTGTCTATCAAACATGTCGCTGCCTTCCCACTGTGCGCCCCACAGGCTAGGTATCCAGGTTAATGTAGCTTTCTCTCGTTGGCTTTCTTTCGCCTGACAAGAGAAAATAACCTTTCCTGCAAGATGAAAAGCTGGAGCGTGCTTTGCTGACGCAGAGCTGGTCCCCCGCTCCATCCTCCGGCCCTTTCTTCCCCTTCCCTGCTCTGTCTTCTGCTTCTGCATCATCTTGCTACGGCGGTGCAGAGGCAGCCTTGAGGGGAAGGACATCATTTCGCAGATGAGAATCAGGTGGGCAGCTGGTTGAGCTTTGCTCTAGTTGCCGTATGCCACCACTGGGGCTGTCTAATCTCTCTGTCGTGAGTGATGAAGTCATTTTTACAACTTAATGATGTACCAAGGGACCTGGGGGGCTGGCTTGCGCCTGTGTGCTTATTTTTTTAATATGAGAATAGGGGCATGAGTTGTGACAAAGGGAGGCACCGGGCCTTGATTTGATTAGGTTAAATGGATTAAACAGACTGAGTCAGTTCACTCCTGCAGATCCTCCAGGAGAGGATTAGTCTCACACCTGCGGTGACGAGCACTAGTCTCCTGTTCAGTGACAAGCCACTGACCAAATGGAAAGTGATTGATTGACTTCGGGAAAATGGATATTACCTGGAGAGTGGACAAGACACCAGTGTTTGTGTTTTCTCCACCCCAAATTCTTTTAGGGTGTGTATGGTTCTCCAGGCTCTTTGTGGCTGTGTGTCATAGAGATGAATGTTATGGGGGGGGGGGGCTTCACAGCTCACTCCTGAGCCTACATGGATTCTAATCAGCAGGCAGCATGGGTGCATGTCTGCAGCAGTTTATTTTGCTTTTGCTAACATTTCCATCCTCTTTGGTGATACAGAGTCTTTCATCACACACACTAGTTCTAAAAGGTCGCGTAGAATTTAATCATTGAGAGAAAGGAGAGGGAAAGGTGTGTGTGTGTTTGTAAGAAATACAGGGAAAACAAAAATTAGGCCTTAACTTGAACATAGTCAAATCAGAATTCAGTTTTAGTACGTTACTTAAGCAGAGGAAATCAGGAGGAGAATAATTATAAATGTTTTTTCAGTGGTTTATCCTTTTCAAATCAACTTCAGTAAGCAAATGCCCCTCAGTTTATTTCACAAAGATTATAATACTGTCCTTTGGAAAATTAAGACCAATAGTAAGGTTTCTAATACTTTTCTTAGGGGAAAGCAAGTAAAAGTTTTCCACATTAATTTGTACGTTTTATTCCATTTTCCCTCCCACCTGGTAACTCATGCCTATCTCTGACATATTTATAACGTAAGTGAATCCTAGGCTCGCACTTTAGAAGCATTTGTAAGCACTATCGAAATGGTGCATCCGTGTGCCTGAGAGACTGCAGCATTTCATTCATAGAAGTGCAGCTTATTTGTTTAGTGGACGTGATTGTGTGTTAGCTCATTGCTGAAAAAAATTGTAACTTGCTAGAATTTATCATTGATGTTTATTTACACATATGGCAGTGATATAAATATACTGCCTGATATTATAGAAAAGTTTGCTTTACAATGAAAATCAAAATATCTAAAAATCAGAAAATTAACTCTATAGTTGGGGAAATGTACTTATTTAAAAAAATGTTCTGTGTTTCCCTTCCTGTTCATTCTTCACCCTGATGTAGAAACGTGGTGAGAAGAGCGGGAGTTTCTTCACTGAACTGGATTGGAAAGCAAAGCAAAAGCACAAGAACCAGAACATAAACTCAAATTCACAGATCAGTTTTACAAACATATAATTGGTTGATCATCTCAAAGAATTTCTGTTCCAACTACAAGTTCATTAAGACATTCTCAGGTCAACTGCATTATTCTTTTCTTTTTTTTTTTTTTTTGCGGTACTGGGGATCGAACTCAGGACCCTGAGCTTGCTAAGCAAGCGCTTATTCCACTGAGCTATATCCCCAGCCCCTGCATTATTATTTTCTGTGTTATTATACAGAAGACACAATCTGTGTAATGTGGGGAGAAATGTTGAAAGTGCATGTGAGAGAAAAGATCTACAACAGAGCAGTACCAGACAAAGGAATCGAAGTCAACCTTAAAACAGCACAAATGTATTCTTTAGGCCTACTGAGGTCAGGAAGTAAGATGATTGATTAATTTATATAATACATTAGTCAAGAGAATTTTTTTGTACAGTTAAAAAATAAAAGTGTGGGGAAAGATTGAAAGACAGCTCATCTGATTTGAAGTGTGGGGGTGATTCCGTGTATGAAGTGAAGAGGAGCGGCTGTATAAGGAGCTTTCAGTGGGGAGTGGATTATTCAGCAATAAATTTTTTACCTCTTCTAAAGAGTAGAGATTTGTATGAAGGGTAGGACAAGAGAAGATGTGAATTGTAGATCCTCTTCCTAATTGCTGCATTTCCTCACTGCAGGTGACACCTTGAATTAGAGTTGAATAAAATAATAAGCGTGGGTATCACCTAACATTCTGTGTTCAGAATCTTTCTTCCTCACAGTGATCTTATAAGACAAGGATCCTGGTATGTGTTTTTTCTTATGAGAGAATTGAAAGCATTATCAGTTACTTCTCCAAATATCACTAGGGAGTAGGAGATAGAGCTGGGTGTGAAACCCAGGCTATCTTACTCTAGATTATATTCTTCTTTACTCAACACATTTCTCCTATTAATTAACTTTATGGGTTATTTAAAAACTGACTTTAAATCTCTTGTTACTTAATTCTGAGAGAGGGAGGATCACAGAAGAGCATGGTTATGGGATATTTTAAGCTTTGATTTTTGAGAAGTCTTTTGACAAGAGGACAACATTCCTCCTCATTTCCTTTCAGAGTGGTTTTGCCTGATGCTACTTCTAGGTTCACAAATGCAGATGCTACTCCATGCCATGCTGAAATTCTAGCTGCATAAAATGTGTAAGGAAATGCATGAAGAATTCTCTCTATCTCTCTGCCATTTTGAAGTTCTGCAGGAATGGTTGAGATGCATCAGCTTTTAATGTGTCCTGCACATTTGAGCTGTCTGCAGTGGTAGATTTTATTTTCAGGGTAGTAGTGGTGTGAAACACAATTATATGTGTCAAAGCTAAGCTCTTCCTAGGGACCCTAAAACATGCATGTTTAATGTTTCTTGGTATAATCTATCCCTCTCTGTTGTAGTATCACACGTGTTCAATGCATATTTTTATTTTCAGCATCAGGCCAAAAAAACATGATGACTGTCATGCAAGTATAATGCAGTATACTCAGCTGCATTAAAAATATAAATAGTGAGGTTCTCTAAGAGGACACTACCTTACCTCCCTTACTCTGGGAACAAGCACTTCAGAACAGTGGTATTAAAGGTGCAGAGGATGCAAAGACGAACAGCCAGTGTGATGACAGTTGGTCTCAGGAGATTCCAGCATTGTTTGGAAGATTTAAAGGTGGACCAGACCGGGCCATGTACTTGAACTCAGCAAATATCTCAAGTAAGGATTTATCCATAAGGGACTCTAAATTCTAACTCATGGTTGCCAACCTATAGTTGCCTTCTGAAGTAACTCAGCTTCTTAGAATTGATAGGCTACCAGAAGAGCAGTTTGTCCTCATTAAAAGCTCAGGAACAAATAAGTGGTGAATTGATTAAAAAGGATTTTTGAGATGAGGAAGATTACAAGAAGAAATATTGTTAGCAACCATATATGCCTCAGGAAGGAAAGTTGTTATTGCTGTTTATTTAATATCTTTACACTACAACTGGATGGATATTACCCAAGAGAAGGCCCTATACATAAAACTTTCTATTAGCACTGTGAGAAGGGAAGACATTGGCTCCATTCGCCAAGAGAAACAAGGAGGTGAGAAGCTCACATGACATTTTGCCTTGAGCCTTAGGACAGTGATCTACACAGCTTTTGGAATATCTCACAGAGCAAACCAGTTGGAAAAGATATGAATGAGATGGAGAGGGAGGAGAGTAAGAAAGGGGAAACTGAGAAATGAAGGCAGATGGTAAGACAGGTAGAAATGTGGAGAAAACTGTCAGGTGTCTCTTTACTATTATTAGTTTCTCATCAGATATTTTAGATGGTCTGTGCAGGACACATTAATAGGCCAATGCAATCCTTCCCGCAGAACTTCAGAATGATGGAGAGATAGAGAGAATTCTTCATGCATTTGCTTATGCATTTTACGCAGCTAGAATTTCAGCATGGCATGGAACAGCATCTGCATTTGTGGACCTAGCAGTAGCATCAAGCAAAACCACTCTGAAAGGAAATGATGAGGAATATTAGTCCTCTGAGGTGTCTATCAGGGGACAGGAAATTACTGCACAATGGCCGTTAATACCTATGGCTCGTTTACTACAAAACAGGCTCTGACCCTTTCATAACTGAGCATTTAATCATCATGGTACTCATGTGAAGCATGTAGCCATATCGTCTTAATTTTATGACTGGAGAAAGCGTGGTTTAGAAAATTTAAGCGATAACAACTTGCTTGAGCTCATGTTGAGTAAGAAATAAGAGTTGCGATTTACATTCCTACAGTGTAAGTATATAACTTGTGCTCCTATGTCAGGCTATACAAATGTCCGAAAAATGTGACAGCTGTTCATTCAGTCTTGTCAGAGAAGACAACAGTCTAAACCAGGCCAGTCTAAAATCTTAGGTTATTTTTTCTTTTTGTGGTATTAGTTATTGAGCCCAGGGCCTTGAACTGACCCACATTCCAAGCCTATTTGTGTGTTTGTTTATATTTTGAGACAGGGTCTTGCTAGCTCATAAGTTACCCCATTTCTCTAACTTGCCTTCATTTTCCTCAACCTCGTAGAGTGCTGGGCTTACACATGTGCACTGCTTTCACTTTGGCTCTTGACATAATATCAATTGTTGTTTTTATCGGACATCTTACTACTCAGCAGGTGTTTCCATTCTCACCTTGCATCTCCCTTGGACAGTGCATGGGGGGCCTCTTATTTTACATCAGCCAGCCCTATGTATTCTAGATCTCTGCCCCATGTCTGCTTCTTTCTGATGGCCAGAGAGGATACCCAGTGTAGCTAAGCCAATGGTTCTCAAAGTGGGACAAGAAAAGTCAGCGTTGCCTGGGATCTTATCAGAAGTGTAATTCTGAGACCCAGAAAAGCCTATCAAATCCAAAACTCTGATACCCAGCAATCTGGATCTTGATGAGCCTCTACGTTAGCATACACACAAAAGTCTGCAAACCATGTGGTAAACAATTTTTACGGTTTTCGCTTCTTTCCTGCAGTTGGTTTTATTTCTTCCTTTATTTCTTTTTCTTTTTTTCATTTTAAAATTGAAATCCAGGTTTCATGTATAAAAGGACAAATCCTTTCCTAAATGGGCCTCTCTGTTCAACTATGTAAGAAAGAAGTGATGGAACTCTACCCACACTCCCCTCTGCTGTGGTCATCAATTCTCAATAAGGCTTTCCATTCTCAGAGTAGTTTGCATTTTCCCCTCTGCTTCTGACACCCTGTGTATTAGTATTTTTTCTGCTGCTGTTACAGCGTAGGTGTGCTCAGTGGTTAGATTATGCATCTAGGATCTATACTGAGTGAGTGTGAAGCCGGAGCTCTTGGCCTAGTATTTCTTTGAGCTGGACAGTTATTTAAATTCACTGGGACTTGGTGATACCACTGGTGAAATAAGGAGAGAGGGAGTAGCTTTGTAATGTTGATGCTGATAGGTTGAACTGAAAATCTAGAAATGACTTTCACACTTTATTTAATAACTATTGACTAGTTCTGTTTCTATCTGTCTAGTTCATATTTGTGGATTTACTTTTATGTATCAGGTGCCAGACCTTCATTTAGCTTCACAGCAGTCTTAGGAGCTATGATACTGTCATTGTACTAGTTCTAGCATCCCTTAAATGCTTTGGATGTGCCAAATAGTCTTTTATGTGCTTTATGTGTAATAGCTGAGAGGCTCTTTTAACATTCTCACTTTGGAGATTAGGAATGGAGCACAGGAAGCTAAACCCACTGCTCAAGGTCACTCTAGTAATCAGTAACAGAAATTATATTTGAACCCAGGCAATCTGAGTCTAAGTTCAAATAACTGATTTTAATCAATACACAATACTGCTCTTTTTGCTGGTAAGGAATCAGAAGCCTAAAGATGCTCAGTAGCTGGCTGTTCACATAGTTATTGTGTGACAAAGGAAGTGCCCTAGGAAAGTTTCTGCATCGTATTTGGGTCAGCAGCCCTCCCAGCCACTATCAGCAACTTTATCTATTTGCTTCTGTGAAATCCAATGAATATCTTGCTCACCTTTTACTTTCTGGCTTCATAAATCTCTCCTATCCATTCTAGTAAGTTATTATATTTCCTTTGCTTTAGGAACATAACGATCATATCAGTCATCCTTGATAGTCAGCCCAAACTAAGGTTGTGATCTGTGGACTCTCTCTTCCACTTCCCTGTCTTATCTAAGTTTCTTCAAACTCATTGCAGCCATCACCCTTCCCTGCACCTTCCTTTCCTATTCACCAGAAGCTCCATGTCCACCCACGTTTACTACTGCTCTGTTTCTGGCACAGTCCTGTGCTGCATAATGGTGCTATTTAGTCAAATACCACCATGACTGTATAAGACTGCACTGCTTAGTAATTTAGCCATCACACTTAGGGTAAATATACTCTACGATGTTCGCACAGTGGTGACACCACCAAGAAATGTCTTTCTTGGGAAGTATCCTCGTAGTTCAGTAATGCACCACTCTGGAGCAAATAGCTTTCTCCATTTCGAGAACTTTGTTGATCCATTCCTTATTTGTGCGATTTCTTTTTTCTGTTCATCTTCCTCGCCCCAGCTAGAAGACTCCCTGTGAAAGGTTTGCTTCTTGTTTAACCTCTCTGGAATGCATCTTCCCTCTTTTGTTATTTGTACTTCTGTTATGGGCTTTGACATATGTTGTTTCTTGATTCCTAGTTTTTTCTTTCCCTCTCCTACTACACTGATGTCATCTTGTCTGTCTTCTTGTCTTGACAGCATCATGTAGATGAAAGAGCACAGAGTTTATATTGAGAAGCTCAGTATTCAAATTTAAGTTCTACCTACAACTTGTTTTGTTCTAAGCCAGTCTTTCTATTTCTGTTTCCTTATTTGCAAAACGTGGGCAAAGTCTAATTCAGGAGACCTATGTATCAGATGAGTTCATGTAGATGTGGAAAGCAGGGGGAGTGTTCTGCAAATCTCAGACCCTTCCCCAGCTCAATATTCTGTTCTAAATACGGTATCAGAGATGTTCAAAGTGTGAATGTGTGAATGAATGTTAAAGGGGGAGGCTGCTTTAGTTTGGGCCATGTGGCAAGAGACTGCAGAATCTTCCTTCATAGGGCAAGCATTTTGAGAATTAGAATTTTAATTACTTGGGTATCAATTTGGATAGAAGTTATATAAAATAAGGTCATGCAAAGTTTGATTTTAGTCTTGACTAGGTAGAATAAACTCAATGGGTTTCCCAAAGAAATGCTTTCTCACCCTCTTTCCTCCTTGCCGGGACAAATACCTGACTCTCACATCTTAAAGGAAGGAGATTCACTTTGGCTCACAGTTACGCTCAGTAGTCAGCAGGCTCCAAGGCAGAAACGGAAATGGCACAGCAGGGCCTGTGTGTGGGAGAGCTGCCCATGCCCTGGTGAGGAAGCAGAGAGAGATGGGGAGCCAGGAAGGGAGCTACTGTGCACCCCCACCGCTCTTGTCCCCAGGGTCCCCAATCTAACCAGACCCTACCTTCTAACAGTGATACAGCTGCTGGGGCAGCACCCCCGTAATCCACTGAGGAGCCCCTGAGACTTCTAGATCTACAGTACAACAATATGTGGAGTACTAATAAAAAAGGGGAGAGGGATTAGTGGACTTAAAAATGTTTAGATAATGTCATGGATTCTATCATGAGAGCTACTGTTCAGGGCACTTGTGTAAGGTAAACAACAAAAGTGATCCGTTATGTCATTGGACGAATGGTAGCATGATTTCAAGTGAGTTTGTATTTTGATCTTGCCATAGTAGAGACATTGCCAGAGGGAAATTTAGTGACTAAACCCTCTGGATTTGAAATAAGATTGAATCCTTTCTGACACAGGTCTCCTTTATTTAGACCAGGTTAACAACCCAAACAAGTAATTTCATTTGGGCAAGAGTTTGTTGCTTTTTGCAAAATAAGAATATATTATTAAGACACAAGTCACTGGGCTGTAGAAAGGTTGTGTGTTTGTGGCATGTAGAGTAGTAGCATGGTGTCTGTCCATTCAGTCAAATAAATTTCATTAAATTCAACTCTGACCATTGTGGACATGCATTCAATAGTTCATAATTGATTCAGCTCTGCTGGGGACTCAATTTTGTCTCCTAGGGGATATTTGGAAATTTGTAGGGACAGTTTTAGTTGTCATATCTTGGAGATGGAAGGAGCATGCTACTGGTATCTATTGGGTAAAGTACAGAGATGCTACTGAGTATCATAACTATACCCATTAGAATTACACAGCCTAGAAGGAAGAATTACCCAAGCCATCATATCAGTAATGCAGAGATGGACAGATTCTAAGATAATGAATGAGTAAAATTCCTCTCTTACCATCTTATTTAGTAAAAGTTCTCTTGAAAAACTTTCTAAAAGGAAGAAAATTCTAACAGTTATATTCATGGAAAATAAAATTTATACATCTCATCTCTAAAAGAATTATGAAAAGACACAGATGTTACATAAACTTAGACTAAAAAACCTGCTTGCTTAAATCTTAGTATGATGTATCATATTTGCTCTAAAACAAAAGCTATCCATTCAGTGCAAATGAACAGGGTAAAAAGAAGCAGAATATTCAGGTGATGGGTGGCCACCTCAGTGGAGAAAGCCTCAAAGGAAGGTGGATAGAGCCTGCACATATTTTTACACAAAAGTAGTTGACCAGGTCTATGGCTGATTATAGAAAAAAAGATGTGTCTTTCATTTAAAAAATTATCAAATTTCAGTATCAAATTAACACTAACCAAAGCCCATCTCAGAAACCCAGGTCTAGAATATAGGGTCCTGATAACCCCAATGAATATAAATATGTGATCAACATGAGCTAAGGTTAATAATATCAACAAGAATGAAAATGACAAAGAGGGAATTAAAGGAGGAGCAAGGTAGCTGGAAGGGGAGAAAAAGAGAAGCAAAATGTAATATATACATACATAGGGCTGAGGATATAGCTCAGTGGAATAAGCGCCTGTCTAGCAAGCTCAGGGTCCTGAGTTCAATCCCCAGTACCACCCAAAAAAAAAAAAAAAGTGTACATACATAGTGCTCACGTCCCAAGGTGATTGTAAACTGCGTGTTCTCCAAGCATGTACCAGTGAAAAATTAAATAAAAATAACAAGGTTACAATGGAGATAAACACTCCCATGTTTTTAATAGTTAGATTGAAATGAGTCTCTTAAAAACCTGGAGCTTCTATGAAGCAGCCAACTTTGAATTCACAGGTCAGTTTATGATTCTGTGAAATTTTATCCAAACAGATTGACTCATTTGAGATAGTATCTGCTCAAATCATCTCTTCAGGAGAATAGTTCTAAACTTCTCACATTGAGAGGGTATTTTTTTTCTTCCTTAGTGTGAAACCTCAAGAAGACATTTTAGAAAGAAAAATCATGGAATGGAATAAAAACTTACTAACAAACGAGTGGAGTTTACCACCATACTTACTCAATTATTTCTTGAGTTGTACATGCTCACGATGTTGGAGATATGTCTCAGTGTACATACCTGCTCTTCTACTTCCAAAAAAAGGAAGAAAGAAAGGGGAAAGGAAAGGCAGAAACAAGAAGAAATAAAATTGAGAGAGATAGGTTAAGTATAGTTATTTGTATTATGAAACCATGTTATGAGAGATAATCATGAGTTTTTCCTGGGGACATTTAAGATACGATTGTCTTTATAAAATTTCCACGTGTGTATAGCTTGTAGAGAAGTTGCCAAATGTGTAATATGCCTCAGAACTCTGTTTATGCATTCATTATTTTTTCAACAACTCTTTAGAGAGTTCCAGCTGTGTAGTGGGCACGGCACTGAGTGCTGAGGCTACAGTTGGTGTGAAGAGCAGGATTTTGTCCTTAAAAAGCTTACCTTGTAGTCAGAAATGTGGCCAAACCCATATAGGATGATTCATTCAAATTGTAATTAGGTCTGTGAAAAAAGTAAGTACACCAGATTTGTCAGATCCTTCCCTTACTTTTTGTGCATCAGATGATGTATATAATTTTTAGATATTTAAAATATGCATTTATCATGGCCAGCCAGTCAAGTCCAGAAAGTATTTATTATTTCAAAAAAACACTGCCTGAAATTGCTAGCTATTGTTGATTACCTTACGTGTTACTCCTGACCTGTGAAATGTAGATCTGTGTCTATGAAGTGCTGAAGCCAAACAGCATCTGATCTTTTCTATTTCAGGGTGTTTGGAGCTGCCATACTTCTCACCTCCACCCTAAACATGCTAATCCCCTCAGCAGCCAGGGTGCACTACGGATGTGTCATCTTCGTTCGGATACTGCAGGGACTCGTCGAGGTATGGAATTATAGGGTGACATCATTTTAAATTCGTGTGCTACCAAAAGCTACCAATTTATCTCTGACTTCCATAAATAAACAGTTTTAAAGTTGTACCATTTACTGTTAGGGTAAAAAAATGAAACACGAACTGTTAGGCAATCGGATATTTGAGAATTGAACCCAGGACCTCATGCATGTTAAGGAAGCACTCTACACTGAGCAACTCCTTGTCCACGGTCCGTGGGAGTCCTATGCTAAGTTCCCGCTGTCCTTTCACCACCATATACTCTGTTGAAGTATTCCCCTGGGTGTACTCTTTGGGCATCTGTATCTAGGGATTGGCTTCTGTTTCCATTATCTTGTGGTTTTTGGAGGAATATCATCTGAAAAGTGAGTTGGACTAATTATTGCCAATTTCTTTCTATGGATTATGGTGGAAATGGAAGTATAATATATTAAAGCACTGAAAGAAAAAAAACCCTTTAAGAAAGAAAAAAACCCCGATACAATCAAAATAATAGAAACCAGGGAGTTATTTTAAATGTGGTAAGTTCCAGACTCTGCTTCTAAGAAATGTAAGTGCCTAATCGCTCATCCCCAGCTAACCTCTGTTTTTGGAGGAAAATCACTGAGTTTAGTGCCTCACAGAAAGGTCTTCCATATTTTCCAATCTGTTGAAAATTTCAGGCCCCTTGAATAATAAGGTCTGCCCTTCTCCCCTCACCAGAAGAATCGTAAGGTGGAAGAAGGGTGGGGAGAATTCGAACTGCCCACTAAACCAACCATCTCACATGTGGTTTGGGCTGAAAGCTTCCATAATGGAACTTCAGGTAGTCATTGAGGGCCCCTGAGCAGCAGCTGTGTCTAATACCAGGTGACCATCCTGTGGGACAGAGCCACAAGGAAGGTAGTGGTCTTATTTCCCTTTGGCCTTGCGTTCTAAAAGGTGATGTCCATCTTCCCTGGCACAGGGTGTCACCTACCCAGCCTGCCACGGAATTTGGAGCAAATGGGCCCCTCCACTGGAGAGGAGCAGGCTGGCTACCACCTCCTTCTGTGGTAAGTGTTGGGAGAAACTTGGTAAGAATTGAAATTTTGGTAAACTCACCTTTAAAACAGAGTTTGATGTAGGTAAGTTTTTTAACCATCATTGCAATTTATTTAGTACTTTGTGGTCACCTTAGACAACCCATATGTTGTGAGTTTTATATTTTTCTAGGAGTTGATTCACTTTAACTAAATTATCAAATAGATTTATGGGAGATGTGTATAACTTTGAGACTCTCAGTTCTATTCCTTTTTGTTAGATAAAATCAAATTACATTAAACAAATAATATAAATTTTAGCTCATTTACAAAGATGCAAATAGGAAGAAATGAAGACTGTTGACTTATGTTACTGTTAAAATACTGATTTTTCTTTCAATCCTTTTGGGTATTACATCTAACAATTTATTAGAATTTATATTTGATGCAATATATATCATAATTATAATTATAGTAGGCAAATGCAGGATACCCAAATCACACACATAGAAAATAACTATGATGACTAAAACCAACATGGTCTTAAACTATTCTTCTAAGTATTATTACCATAATTTTCTGTTTATTAAAACTTTAATTTCCAGAAATAAAACTGCTCTTGCTGCTATTTAGGAAACAAAATCAATATATATTTATTAAACTGCAGTCTAAAAATTTGAAGCATAGAGCTCTTTTGGTTAGCATGAAACTGTGGTTCACTGCTAACTTTTGAATATTTTAAAAAAATCATTTAAGAAATGATTTAAGGTCATGTTCTTTTTTGTCTGCAGAGAGTTTTCCATTTTTGTACCAGAACTATCAGGTGAGAAGGCTGCTTCTTTCCGGAGTAGATCAGGGGAGAATATAAACTTAATTTTAACACCCAGGGACAAGAATGACAGGAAATAATCTTACCAACAGACTATTAGGCTATTGTCCCTCTGTATCCAAACCATAATGAATGATTAGCATTAGCATTGCCTATAGATGTTCTACTTAAAATATTCTGGGCTTAAATTATGGGGCACAAATATGACCTTTTCTTGGTTTATATTTCTAAGACATTGTTTTCACAACAGCCTTTAATAAGCCTTAAAATGCAATTATAAAACACCATAAAAATTTGAACTGTGTGGCTCTGCTATAAGGAGGTACACACTTGAGTTTCAAGAATGGCTTTTGAGTGCCTGGCTGGTATTAAAAGTGTCCCCAAGACAGCACGTAGCCATGCAGGCTACACAGCAGCCAGTATGACTCGTTCATGATTTCATAATTTCTGTTCTGTGTTGGCTTGATGGTACTGTTCACCCTGGAGTTACTGTGCTTCTGTGTAAGTGAGGAATCACAAGTGGTTGGTCAGGGTGTACATGTGGATGTAGGTGTACACACACCAGAGAGTGCATTTGTGGGAACAAACCCCCAAATATGACATGAAATCATAATTCCTATTGATTTAGTGCATTTTCCACCCACTCTCCCTTGTGCCATAGGTTCCTATGCCGGAGCTGTGATTGCTATGCCTCTAGCTGGGATTCTTGTCCAGTACACTGGGTGGTCGTCAGTGTTCTACGTCTACGGTGCGTTGTGTTTCCTTTCATCAGGGTTAAAAGCGATGTGCACAGGCTAAAAGAAACAAGGATGCAGACAGTAAAATAGATTGCCAAATAGATTTCTATGTTTCCTCATTTATTTTTTCATCTTAAGAATCTTTTTCTTGAGCCGGGGATATAGCTCAATGGCACAAGCGCCTGCCTGGCAAGTGCAAGGTCCTGAGTTCAATTCCTGGTACCTAAATGAAAAAAGAGAATCCTTTCCTTAGTTGAAAAAAATAAGAGACAGAAAATAGAGAGGGCGGCAGTGTGAATGCTATGATTCCATTTTGTGATGAAATATCTGTAATCAGCTGTTACAGCAGCGTATCTGTCTTAGTCTCTGCCCCCTTCAGATTGGAGACAGTTAAGCCCCGACTTAGAAATAAAAACTGAAACCCTAAATCTAGATATACTGACAAGAAGCTGAAATTGTAGCACTTTGAAGTTCCCCTAAAGTCTCTCTTTCCAAGGCTTATTTGGTGATAATGAAAGAAGAAATATTAGAACTGGATTCAAACATGTTGTCAGTGACTAACATCATTTGGGGACATGGCCATGAGAGTCAGGGGTATTAATGTACTCGTAGAAGAGTACAGTCATGGAAGAGTAACTGGGTGCTTCCAGTTCCACCTCAACTCATTCCCGTTTTGAAATATTCTCATCAGAACAAATGCTGCTTCTGCAGAAACTCATTAAATATTACTTTATAATGTGACTCTTTGGAAGCTCAAAGGCCATTGATGGGTGTTGGATTCATGAATGTACTAAATATTAAACCATATATGTATCTGCATACATTTTTCTAGAAATATCTTTTAAGTCACACTTCTCATTAGACTTTTCAAAGGATCTATAATTCAACAAAGTTAAATGCACTTGCTTGTAAGGAAAATAAAGATTAGATTATCTATCAAGTCCTCTAGGTTACGCTGTAGTTCATTACTTAACTGAATTTGTGCTATGACTTTAAATACTAAATATACCCTTCAAAGCTTGACCATTCTTAAGGGGTTAAAGAATACTAATTTAAATAAGGTAATGATTTAAAATTAGTATCAATATTTCATGTTACATCTCAGTGAATATTTATCAGCAATTGATACAAAGTCAAGATGTAAATATTAGTTCATCTAAAAAAATCATAGTACTCACTTACTTGCTGTCTGTAACAAAAATGACTCTTGAGCCACACATTTGATATTTCAGTTTTAAAAATTAATGAACTAAAACACGTCTGGTAATATAAATTTAAAATGATAATGCCCACGAAGTGACAGTAGAGGGCGTGGCCCTTCAGATAAATTTAGTTAATGGTAATGATGACTACGAGTGAATTACCAGAGCCCATGTTTGCCAGGTGCTTAATTTATGCCATCCAGTGTGCTGGTTTATTTATACACTGTCTCTTTTAACTTTTCTTTGCCACAATCTGATCAAATGATTCATTATGCCATTGTATAGGGAAGGTTTAGAGAGAATCTGGTCTGATTGGATCTTATTGCTCATGAAAGAAAGCTAGAATACCAATGTGGGTAGAGTCCCATTTTATAAGCACTACACTATACCATGTTTTCACACACTGGATCCAAGTCAAGTTTGCTTGCAGGTTCAGTAATTAAAAGGAGGGCAGGACTTCGCAAGCTATGTACAGAATTAAGTGCGTTTTTTAGAGATTTAGTAGGAAAAAAATAGAGTATAAGAGAGTTTGAGGCATTCAGATTGTTACCCAGAGGAAGAAGAGAATAACAAAGGGAAAACTGAAATGGCCCACCGCGAGGAAGACAGAATAAATTCCTTGAAGTTATTTTTCTTTGCTGTTGTTTGTATCTAGCTGTGCCACTAAGGCTTCAGGTGGTCACAGAAACTTTTTCATTGGTGGCTGAATGTAGACTGTGTGACAGGTTCCTAGTGTAATGCTGGGATTAAGCCTGGGTGACTGCTAGCTCAGTCCACTGATTGGGTTGACTGGATACAATGTAAGGGACAGAAAGAGTCTTGGCTCTTTTTCTTGTCCTTGTTGCTTTTGCTGTCTTCCACCACTGTGAACTGTTGCCTCTCTGTCATGTGCCACTCTGCCTTGAAGCCAGACAATTATGGACCGAAACCTCCACAGACTGTGATTTAATTCTGGATGTTGGGCATTTTGTCTCAGCAACAGTAGGGAAGTAACTAAGACATTTGTATCAATGCTTGCTGATTTATGTTACATAATAAACAGGTTTTAATATTTATAAAGTTAAATAGAGTATAAACAGAAATTGAAGTTTGAATTTCTAGCTTTTATCTGCCCAAAGACTGCTCAATAGGCAATAGTATTACACAAAATTATATATTGCACAGATACATATAGTATAAAATATTGTAACACTAATTACAGAAGCTCCTTCTTTACATAATACAGTGATTTACTATAAAATAATCTTCTGTATTTTATTTAGTTTTCTGCTTACTAGGTTGGAAGCTGTAAGAGGAAATGGAATGAACATTATTTTCCTTTGGGACCATTTTAGTATATCCTAGGCAAAAAAAAAAAATCAGTAAAGGAATCATCCTAAAATATTCTTTTGAGGGCAAGGCTTTGCTTGTTCATTATATTTTTCTCGCTTAGACAAGCATCTGGAACAGGAACTTCTCTGTGTTTGTTGGACCTATGAAAATCTTCCTAAACCTTTAATAGTTATTGTGAGGGTCATGTGTATCAATGTTGTCCAATGGAGATAGAGGTAAAACTACAGGACCAGCCTTCAGGTAGCTTCATGTCTTGTGGCAAAGGAGAAGGCAAAAAGGCCAAAGTCAGTTGGACAAACATAAAATCAAGTTCTCTTTCATGCAGACTGTGTTTGTCATGAGGCTGTTGTAGCTTTATTTCAGCCTGTGACTCCTAAGTGGAAATATTCCTGATAGCTTTTGTTCACTTCCTGTTTTGCGCTGTTTCTTGCAGGAAGTTTTGGGATGGTCTGGTACATGTTTTGGCTTTTGGTGTCTTACGAGAGCCCTGCAAAACACCCTACGATTACAGATGAAGAACGTAGGTACATAGAAGAAAGCATTGGAGAGAGTGCAAATCTGTTAGGTGCCATGGAAGTAAGAACTTTATTATGGTGTATATTTCTCATATTTCCCATCTCATTCTCCTTGATGAACCAAGCTATTTGATGGTTCTTATGTATTCAAACTAATTTGGTATCGCTCATTTTCTTTGTTTTCTGTCTGTCCATATTCCTCATGCACTTGGGAATGACTGCCACGTCCTTCACCTGTAATTTCTTTTTCTACCTTTTCTTAAGCACCCTAAAATCTGCCTTAGATTTTAAAGTGTGACTACAAAGCTAAGCAAGTATTCAAAAATAGCTTTCTATGGTGCACAGTTCAAGCAAATTGAACCAGTATGTTAATTGTAAGTAATAGGAAGTCTCCAATTGGTCATGAAAATGGCTCTCTTTGTTTAATATATGTTCTAACTTCAGGCTTGTTGTATGTGCTTCAAAAAACATTGAAAAAGTGGAAGGCCGTAGTAGCTTACACAGGTAATATTATTAACATATTTTGATTTTTTAAATTAGTGAAACACCATCATTTTTAAAAATGGGGAAATGGGAAAGAAATATCCAAATGAGAAGGGGAGCAAAGGAGGGGGAGAGAGAAAGGAAGCGACAAGAAGAGACTAGAAAGAAAAACTGGAAACAAATCTTTTGCAAATAATGAGGGGAAGACGGGGTTGAAGGGAGGGGAAAGGGAAAAAAAGAACAAGCAAGATGTGTCACATACAGGGACAAACTCCCTAGGATGAATGTGATCACTATGCATCGCAAAACGTACCAGTATAAAAGCATAAAAAATTTTTATTATGAATACCATGGCTTCTAAAGATAATATTTTGAAATGTTTTTCTTTGGATTTGGTTTCTTAGGGAGTATTTGCCTATGGAAAACAAAAACACTGTTCTATTTCAATAGTGCAAATATTTTATTCCACGTGTCATTAATATGCCATACATTTGGAACATGCCATATGCCAAAATTAATAAAGTCACTTATTATTTCTAAATACTCATTAGAAAAAGCAGTGTTCTGTATTCCAGTAACTGTATTTCCTTACACTAAGATTTGGAAAGTATAATTCACAGGTTGAGGTGCCAAAACCCTTTATACTTTCTGCCTCTCCAGTTTATTTTTAAATGCTGCCTTATCCATTCTAAGTGTGTTTGATTTCAGCTCTGATTTTCTGATTTATTTGTTAGAAAATGTTTGCCTTTTGTATATCATCTAGACAGAAAAGTCTGCCACCCATTGTTCCTGAGCTTAGTTTGATTTGTAATGAATAAGAAATGTCCTGTATAGGAAATCATTCAGAAGTGAAGTTTTCATTTGTTTAAGTCCTTACATGGTAGTTGCTGCATGGACTAGGTAGATCAGCAATAAACTTTTCTCTTCCTGTTTCCATTTGCAACTGGCTTGATAATTACTCTCCAATGGTGGCCAGCAAAGTAGCAAGTGAGAATTGAAGGTAGGGTGGGCCTGGTGAAGTGTATCCTAGTGTCTACCACCTGCGGTCACTGTGAGCAGAACCTAAACATAGGCTGTCCTATGACTAGCTTTTCAGTTTGCCTTTATTTCTTCAGCCCTGTCCCCAAAGGAAATGTGGATCAGCCTCTGTCCTGAGTAGAATGTTACTTTCTTCATTTCTCAGCTCTTGAGTGATCACATGTCTAGATCAAGCATAACTTTTTTGCAAATCAGAAATTTATTCTATGACACCAAGTTCCCAGTAATAAACCCCAAGAGAATAGGAAGTGGGTTGATAAAACAGCATAAAATCCAACTCCCCATGTCCTATAGCTATGATTACTTTTCAAATGCAGTAAAGTCCTTTGTCTGCCCTTTTGTGTGATCTTACAGCTTTACAGAAAACCCAAGCTTGGGCTTGTTTTCGAACTTTTTGGAAAACCACACAACTGGCTGGGTCCATAAGGGGTAACTGTGTTTCACAATCAGGACACAGAAATCTGGAAAAATAAGAGGACCCATATTTCACATTTTTTGCTGAACTATCTCAAAGTAAAACACTTTACTCCTTACATAAATAATTCACATGTACATCTAGAAAAGTAGTACTCTCCCTTGTGATCTCAGTAGTCTAAAAGATCTGACACAAGTACAGCAATTACCTAATATCACTTAATGTCTAGATGACATTAAAATTGCTAATATCTCATCCATATTCTAATGCATCTTCTATTTTCATATTCTTTTGTAGCCATGTGGTTTTAATCTGGATCCATGTTAGAGTCACAAGTTACAACTGACTAATGGCTTTTAAATCTTTTTTTATTGTTTTTATTTATTTTTATATTTATTTACTTTTTGGGGTACCAGGAATCAAACTCAGGACCTTGCATTTGTCAGGCAGGCGTTGTGCTGCTGAACTACATCCCCAGCCCTGTAGTTTTTATTTTTTAAAGTATGTTAAAATGTAACATGAATACAGAAAAATGTACAACTCTGTCTTTTTTTTTGGTCTGTTTGAGATGGGGCCTTGCTGTACAGTTCCGGCTGTCCTTGAGCTCATTTTGTAGCCCAGGCTGGTCTCAAACTTGCAATGATCCTCCTGCCTGAGCCTCCCAAGTAATGAGATTACAGGCATGTGCCACCACTCCTGGCTACAACTCTGTTTTAAATCAGCAGCTGCATTAAATAAACACATCTGTGAAGCACATAACTAATTCAATAAACAATATGTTGTCAATCTACCATATAAACCCACCTCTAGCTCTCCCCAATTTCCCAAGATGAATTCTCTCATTCTCATGTACACTAATTAAATTTAAAAAAATGCTTGGGGAAAAACATGGCTGCCTCCTCCTTTGGTAATTGGTCATGTCAAGATTTTACAGAAAGAGTAAATAAAATTATTTTAAGCGAGCCTTACTTTGCCAAATTCTGTTGTGTTATTCAAAATAATTGTGAAAGTATTTGGGCACATGATGGGTATTTCCAGTTCTGAAGTACTTAAGTCTACTAGGTTTCATTTTCAAAGATAACAGTGAGCGAAGTCAGCCATATTTATGTTGCTAATTTTGAATGTCTCTAAGATCATAAGTAAAGCACTTTATCTTAGGGCTGGGGATTTAGCTCAGTGGTACAGCATCTGCCTGGCAAGCATGAGGTCCTAACTTTGATTCCCGATACCCCCTGACAAAAAAAGGGCAAAAAAAAGAAGCCACTTTACCCATGATACATTGAAAGTGTAATGGGGTTGAGTGCTTTAACCTGGCCACACACAGTGTGACTTTTGTAGGACCTTGTACCACATTATCATAGAACATTTTGGTATCCGTTACCTGTCAAGAGAACTTATAGGTAGGTTGTGGCATAACTGAGGCCAAGAGGATCTTGAGGCATTTATTCTTTATTTTCCTATCTTCCTCCTACCAAATATATTGAATTTTCAATATTTTAAATGAAATCTTTTGGTTATCAGAAGACCTCATGTGACAGTGGGTACCTGAAAAATACTAAAATAACTTAGAAACTATAGTTTATACTTTTGGAATTTTCTATATATTTGGAACTTTGCATATTCTTCATGCTGGAATGATTCAATCAGGAGATGCTGATATTTTATTTTTCTCATTCAGCAATTATTCAGATGGCAAAAGTTAACTGGGTGATTATAATGATCAACTCATTCTCACTTGCCTACCACCAACTCATCCCATCATCTCCATCTTGAAAATACAAAGTATCTGTTATTCCCATTTAAATTAGAAGAAACTAAAAATGATTACAGTGACCCTCTTTCTGGAATTTCAGAAATTCAAGACTCCATGGCGGAAATTTTTTACATCTATGCCAGTGTATGCAATAATTGTTGCGAACTTCTGCAGAAGCTGGACGTTTTATTTATTGCTCATTAGTCAGCCCGCATATTTTGAGGAAGTCTTTGGATTTGAAATCAGTAAGGTATGTGAAATTGACCTTATTTAAATAGTGAGTGATTTCTTTTTTTTATATTTAAGTGAGCATTGTGTTCTTATGCCACAAGTTTGTTTTTTAACCTTCATGAGTTCATTCAACAGATACGTGCTGAGAGTGTCCTACTCTATCCTGTTGTCTGCTGTAAATTGCCTTTCAGTGCAGGGAATACATGCAGATGTAGTCTCTGCCTTTTTTGGAATTTACATCTCAATCAGTGTGAGCAACAGTGTAGACCTTTCCCTCTAAATAAACAACTTAATTTAGATAGCAAGTCAGAGATTACATAACAGTGAAAAAAAGGTATTCTATTCAAGTGGAAATGCACTTAGATAATTATCAATCTAACTCTTCTTCAAAGTTCTCAGATACAGTTTTACAAACAACTATAAGAATAGTCTGGACAAAATATTCTGGTACTTTTTTTTAACCCCATTTGTTAATTTAAAAAGCATTTGTTGAACATAGGTGAAACTTTGTAATAGATTGAGAGATAAAAGCATGGTTTCTATCCCAAAATATTCAGAGTGTGGTGGTGGACACAAAAGCTGTTACTTTGCACTGCATGCTGAGTTCCTCTGGCATTTGTTCATTGTTATGGAAATATAATCTCATGTTTCCTATAAGGAGAAAATGAACTTAAAACTATAACTTTATATAGAGATTTGAAATTTAGATTGTTCATCTCATGACAGCTTTGTTTGGCTGACCAGCTAGATAACTGTCATCATTTCTGTTCAACAGATAGGGAAACAGAAATAATGGAAATGATTTAAATTACCTACAGCCATGACAGTAATCAGTGATAGGATCAAGAGTATGCCTTGATCTTTTGAAATCCATTTGAATTTCCTTTATGTTGCCATTCAAATGCAGGTAAACCTGAGACCCGTCCAAGCACTTAGCGTGTATTTATTGAATGCTCGGTCTGTGCCAAGCTGTTTGCTGAGTGCAGAATACACACATCTGGGGCTGGCGATGGTCTTGCCCGTTTCTCTTCGTGTCATTACCTAAGTCTGACTGGGCTCCCTTTCTTCACATTGTGTCTCTATTAAAAAGAGTATCTGAGGACTGGGACGGAGAAAACCTGGATTTAGGAGTAGCTATTCTAAGAACTCCTTTGTGATCCTTGTTTCTAAGGGAACTGTTCCCTCTCTAAGAAGAATGAATGCTTTAGTCAGGGCTGTTCTCTCTGGACCGGATCAAACGTTACAGGGTGGCCTTCGGGAGCTCTGAGAGGTGTTACACTTCTGCACAAAGGCTGCTGCTGGATGTGTGAGTCCGTTTTCATAACCTAGGACAAATCTGACACCGAGAGGCTATTAGTGAAGCCAGGTCTCCTGGGGGGAGAGTGAAGGAGGCAGGGTATATTAATGAAAGTAGGTGGTCATGCTGGCTGGGCCCCTCTAATTAATAGGAAATGCTTGAGTAAAATCAGTGATATTTTGCAAAAACTAAATATAATAGATTTCCTGATTTGAATCTCCTGTTACATTTTTAACTAAGGTTCTAGATAAATTCTACACTCACAGACTGGTCTCTTGAGATGTTGATTAGATTGATGTAAATAGAAATGTCTGATTGAACTGAAGAGTGTGCAAAGGGGGCGGCGGAGAGCAGAGCAGAAGCTGTGGGTCTGGGCTGGTGGGGAACCATCCAGGCTCTACAGTAAATACTGGGATGCAACTTTCGGCTACTTTTGGAATAATTGTCAGCCTCAGGTTTTGAATCTTAGAATAATGATGTTAATATCATCTTTCATGAGTGCAGCACATTTTAAATGAAATAGAATATTTACATTGAATGTGGTTTTCCAGCACCACCATTAAATTTCATACCCTACAGCTGGAAAGTATGTATTATGTGTATCTATATGATATAATGTATATTCTTATATATACAGTTAGCTATTTTTAGTTATGTATATATAAATTAGCTATGTAAATGAACTTTATTAGCTAATGTATGTGTAATATTATATTTTCCTATGCTAAAATGTGAAAATGTTCAGCCCTTTTGAGAGAGATACATGAGGGTAAGTTCAATCTGATGATAAGTAAGCACTCTGAATGATCAGAACACAGGAACCAGCCAAAGGAGAGGGAGCTTCATATCTTTTGAGTTGCATATTTAGGGGAGGAGAAGGACAGTGTGGAGTAGCTGCTCTTCGTTGCTGCAAATTTTTGAGCAGAATATGGATAAGCTAGAGAGAAACACAGTCTAAACTGTGACCCAGAGCAAAAGGAAGGTGCAGGCAAGGTGTAATGACTTGGAGTCTCTTAAACAGTGATGGACTTGGAATATTTAGCTCATTCTTGCAAAACCTTCAAATAATGAGCCAGTTGGTATGTGATTATCATAAATAATGAGACTGGCAGAAAGATTTGATAACTCTCATCATGCAGCAAGTGATGGTTGATGTCCCTAACAGCTAAGGAGACATTTGATCAACTTCCACGAGGCTTTGGAACTTCAGCAGCCCTGTTGAGGTCATACACAGCTGATGTCTACTCATTGCCTGAGAACATAGGAATTCCTACATCTTGAAATGTGAATTTCGTGGGCGAACGTATTCCAAACCTTCTGTCTCTTTTAGCTTCTAGGTTGTCATTCCTTTGCATTTCCTGGTACACTTTGTAACATATTTTGTAGAAAAAATAAATAAATGATAATCATATTTTTGTTCTTAGCACATTCAAAGTAATAAAATACTTATTTAAATAGATAATAAATAACAGAATGTTCAAATTAAGAATTTTTCAGATGTATCAAATACTGAGTCAAATGTAAGTTAATTATGTGAGCTTGGAAAATGCAGCCTCTCTCAAGTTTTTAGCCTGCATTTATGATTATTAAAAGCACAATACAGTTGGTGATGTTGGTGCACTCCTATAATCCTAGCACTCAAGAGGCTGAGGAAGGAGGATCATTACAAGTTCAAGGCCACTTGGCCTACATAGTGAACTTAAGGCCAGCCTGAACTATAGAATGAGAATTTGGTTCAAAACAGTAACAAACATTCCATGGCACATTGTATTTTAGAATGTTTTTTCCAGTGGTTTCTTTTTAACACATGAATTGCATGAAACATATCCATTTTAATTAAGAAAAATAATCTATGTTTACAGTCCTACAATTCATAATGCCTAAATTTTGGAAATGGCCAGTATGTTCATCTACAGATGATGGATAAAGAAAATGTGGTATTTATACATAGTGGAGTGCTGCTCAACCATCAAGAAGGATGAATCTGAGTCCTTTGTGTGGTACTGGATGCACCTTGAGATAATAATGTTAAGTAAAATAAACTAGGCACAGGAGGTTAAATATTCCATAGCTTCTTTTATATGAAAAACCCAAAATGTAAATAATTTAAAGAGCAAAATAAAACTCTAAGAAATAAAGAGATAGACCTTTGCTGCATGGGAAGAGAACCCATAGGTGGTGGGAGGAGGGAGGGAGGGGAGGAGGGAGAAGTAACAAGGCGGACAGGTGGATGTGTGTGCCCAACGGTGGAAGATAAATGCTGGCAATAGTCATTGTGCATCACAAGCATGTACTAACAGAGAAACAAAGAAATACTATATTTTTTCAAGGTGTTTATCTCAAAAGCAATAATGTTTGCCCTAAGGTCAATTTGTATTATATCTTTATTTGTCTCACATTTGTTGAGCCCTTATTAAATACCAGATTTGAACTTAACTGAGCACGTTCACAAGTATTGTTTGCTTTTATTTCCTTTTCTTCCTTTTGCTGCTGGCATTGATGTAGAACCTAGGGTCTGAGCTCAGTCTTTGGACACAGGTAGAAGTAGCTTAAAACTTGCCTCTGACAACCACTCACCCATTCCACATCTCTAGTTCTTCATCTAATAATAATACTTTAACAGTTCCCTCTGTGGTGGAAGAATTCAATAGCTTGCACATCAAAGTCATTCATATCTTAGTCATCCTCTGTCTCAGCCAGTCATTACAAAAATCCAATTCCATGACTGTTACATCACATGCTATACATCCCTATAAAAGAAAATAGAATCCTTTGGAGATCTTTTTGGAAATGTAGCAGAAAATGCCCCCGCCAGGTTACTTTAGTTTCTTAGTCCCCCGGGTAATAGTTCTTGTTCCAGTTCCAGTTGTTCCTTTCTCTTAGAAACAACTGGCCACTGTGATGCACATTTTATAAACCCAACCGACAAGCCACTCTGCCTCTCCACTTCCTGCTTGTTTGTCCAATATAAGTCCTAGACCACCAGAGATCAGGGCCTGATATTCTGGAAACAATCCCATTGATATAAATAGATCTGCCTCCAAATCCTGGGTGTTGTTTTGGTGTTTCTGCTTGCTGCTGCAGAAAGACATACTTAGCCACAAAAAACACTTGAATAGCACCCGGCATATGTCAAAAATTGTACCTTGAAGTGTACTTCATGAAAAACTTCCCTATTATACGTCTGCATTTAAATTTGGCTAGGTCTGTAGATGTGATAACACTCCATTTAAGTGAAGTTTATTCACACGTCCTGCTCCTCCTGTGTCTACAACTATGGTCTATACATAATTAATGGTGAGAAATGTGTGTTACATTGATGCTTGCTGGGTAGATTTTAGATCCAACTAAGTCCCAGGACATCAGTTCAGATTCAGAGCACCACTACATGACAGTGTGACTACATATTGATATTTGGCAAGAAACACCTAAAATTTAATAATGGATCTGCATTATGTGGACTTTTACTCTGCAGCAATTAAATACATGCAATGAATTTATAATATATATACATACATATGAAACTCAAATGTGCAGTTTTTAGCCTTATGAATTAAGAATGAATTTTAAAATGTAGCCCTTAAAGGTGTATCAAATGCACACTTCCTCTTCATATCTCTTCTCCCCCCCTTCCCTTGGTTTCCCTAATGATGGTTTATGGGAAGGCATTGAAGAATATAAAATGAATTTGTAAGTGTTGAATGACTCAGGGATAAGACTCAGGGTAGTTAATTCATGAGCTCAAAATTTGCTGACTCATAACAGCAGTAAAAGTTTTCCTCCATCAAGAAGGCAAAAAGGAGTCCAAGTAAAGTGACTTAGCTTTTATCCTTTACTCTGGAAGTCACTGCTTGTTCCAGGAAAGAGAACATAGTCATTTGGAGACAATCTTTTGTCTTCCTCTGCTCATAAGGAGTGGATGATGGATTTGGAAAACCAGGCCCATTAAGTTCCTGAGTGATTGCCGGTCGTGTGCATCTGCTTCTTTCTCATCAGGTCGGTATGCTGTCTGCTGTACCCCATTTAGTCATGACAATCATTGTGCCTATTGGAGGACAAATTGCAGACTTTCTAAGAAGCAAGCAAATCCTTTCCACAACTACAGTGAGGAAGATCATGAACTGCGGTGGTAAGTGCACATGTGACACGTGACACTCAGGATGTGCTTTCCGCTCAGTAAGTTCTGATACACATGGGTGAATAAGTTTTCCAGCATGTCAGACTACTTAGTTACATCCATGCACTCATTGCTGATTTCAGATCCTTTTCTCATCTTGGTTCAAATTTTCCATAACTTCTAGTTTTAAATCACTGCATAGTACCATTACTATTTATTGTATTTAATAACCTTTTCTACCACTGAAAATGTAAGTGGATTCTAACATTTTCATAACCAAATATGCAGAAAGTTTTGGTCATCTCCAGCATAGATATTTAGTATTCATTTTTGTACTTTAGTGTAGGTTTTCTTAGGAAAGTGTCCATAAATATGAGCACTGTTAGCAGTTTTAGCTTATTGGTGAGAACTGCTAAGGTTTCCAAAGTGTTTCCATCTGCTTGCTCCGAAGGTTTTGGCATGGAGGCCACACTGCTGCTGGTGGTGGGTTATTCTCATACTAGAGGGGTAGCCATCTCTTTCTTGGTGCTCGCAGTGGGATTCAGTGGATTTGCTATATCTGGTAAGATACTTTTATTTCTATACGTGCGACATCCTAATTTTGACTGGTGGTTCTATACATATATAATAACTGAGTGACAATTTATATATAATAACTGAGTGACAATTTAAACATTTAAAAAAATTGCTCAGATTTATTACTACCCACTGCTCTCCCAAGGTTACTGTTTCCCTCTTCTTGTTGGGGTTTGCTTGTGTTGTTAAGAGAATATCTCCCCCACTACATCCACCAAGCATCACATAACTACTGGACAAGAAATTGCACCTCATTCCGTTCTCCCTGTGTCTAAATTATCAAAACATAGTCATTAAGCACAGGCTGTGTCCCCAGTATCTTCTAAGGAGTGCTATGTAATATTCCAAGCATTTATCCTGAAGAGGTTTAAGATTCCCTGAGTCAGTGCTTATGTGTGTGTTTCAGGCTTCAATGTGAACCACTTGGATATTGCTCCAAGATATGCCAGTATCCTAATGGGCATTTCAAATGGTGTTGGCACCTTGTCAGGAATGGTTTGCCCCATCATTGTTGGTGCAATGACAAAAAATAAGGTAAGATGGGAAAGACGAGCATCCTGATGTAGAAGACTCTCTGTCAGGCTTGAAAGAGTCACTATGTTCTCTTTTGCATTCTATTTCTGGTTCAATCACAACACTTCAGAACAGGAAAGATAATTGAGACCCAGAAGAAAATACCTCTCTAGGAATCCCAAGAAGAGTCACTTGTCTAATCACTAAGCAAGATTTTTCTCAACACCATGTAACAGCTATTTATTTACTTATTTATGGCTTTGCTGGGTATCAAACTCAGAGCAGTACACTACATTCCCATTTCTGATATCCCCAATGTGGCAAAAATAAGTTTTATAATAACATCTTATTAAAGTATGCAAGCAGAGGTCTCTTCACATTTATTTGTAATTTCAATTCCAACTCCTTTTCCTTTGTCTATGGGGAAATATTAGCGTCAGCTGTTTGTCAACATATGTGTGTATAATGCTTCAAAATTGTGTTCTAGCAGAAGGAGTGAAATAAAACTATAAGTCAGTCAATGGAAGTGAAAAGAATATTAATATTTTTAAATTACACAGGCTAGTAATAGATTTAGAATTTCATCTTGGAACTTTTATATTTAAACATCGATCAAAGAAATAGTTTTGTAGAACGTTTTTCTGAAAGTGTTTGCTTTACAGAATCAGAACCTAGATATTCCCAAGGACAGTATTTCATGAAAGGCATGATAGTTCAGTACTCAGAGGAGATGTGTTTGTTAATTCTGGAGCGTTTCCACTGACAGTGCCATTTCTTGTCACCGCAGTCACGTGAAGAGTGGCAGTATGTCTTCCTGATCGCAGCACTCGTCCACTACGGTGGGGTTATATTTTATGCAATATTTGCCTCAGGAGAGAAGCAACCCTGGGCAGACCCTGAGGAAACAAGTGAAGAAAAATGTGGATTTATCCATGAAGATGAACTGGATGAAGAAACAGGGGACATTACTCAGAATTATATAAATTATGGCACCACTAAATCTTATGGTGCCACAACACAGGCCAATGGAGGTTGGCCTAATGGTTGGGAAAAGAAAGACGAATTTGTACAAGAAGGAGTACAAGACTCATATACCTATAAGGACCGAGATGATTATTCATAACAAAATTAATTGCTGGGTTTATTTTTAGTGTTTGTGATTAAATTAAATGTTATTGCACAAAAAAATTTAAAAATCGTGGTGTAAACGTATCAACCAGGCAAGTCTTGCTGTAAAAATGAAGTCAAACTCATGAAATCACCACCAAGTGCAATCTGTAGAAGTTGTGAAATTATATCATTTCCATCTGGGTCATCCATTCTTGCCTTTGTGATTTAAAGATTTGCTGTAGAAACAAGTAGTTATCCATCGGATTCACAGGAGCTAGAACTCATCACCATTTAACAAAGCACAAACATTTGGCTCATCTCATCCTACAGAAGTTAGGAAGCCAAAGCTACTTGATCGTGCAAAATGCACTTATACATTTGTTACATTGTATTGCAAGATATCACACAGAAATCCTGTTTCCAAGAAAGTGATACGATCCTTTTGGCTGCACCAGATGTTAACAATATTTAGTGAGTGTGATTAATGGAGTTGAGATCTCTTAATGGAAGAAGTACATTGAGCGCTAGCTGCTCACAAGTTGTACTAGATAATTACTTGGATTGCATAATGTGGGATATTTTGTGATCCAAAGGAATATCTTGCAGTGTTTTATATAAAATGCTTGGGCACAAACACTTATTTTTGTGAAAGAGAACTTATAATGTGAGGGGTATGCTTCATGTTCTTCCATTCATTACCTAACAGTATGAAACACTACACATTTCAATAAATTCAATTTTTCATGTAGCATAATGCATAACTTTTTTGCAAAAAAATATAAAAATGAAATAGACTTTAATGTATTTTTTATTACAACTTTGTACTGGTTGTAACTTGCATTAGGGGAAAAAAGATATATACACCATAAAGAATCTAATAAGAAATTTATTATGAAGATTTAACCCTTAAAATGCAATATTGAAAATAAAAGAAATAGAAAATGGTTTAGATATCCTTCTTCCTTAATAATTAAATACTATATGAATCTTGTGCCACAGAACTATATATAATATGAAAAGTAAACAAGAGATATTGTAAGTAGACAATTTTATTATTTAAAGTCCCATTGAAAAGATACTTGTCTTAAATATATAGGACAGTAAATTATATTAAAATTCTATCTATATATATCTGTATATCTTATACATATGCATACACATGGAAACATAACAAACAATCTTCACACAAACCAAAAATTGCATACACCTAATGTTGGGTTAGGGGATTGTAATTTCTACTTTCTTAGAGTCATAGACTTTTAGATGGGGAGGAGGTATTTTGCTTGTCATTTCTTAATCTAACTCAACAGGAATTGTGACATTTGTGTACCAAGCAATAAGTGCAATGCATACAATTACCTGTCTATATATTATCTTCATTTTGCTTGTGGTAGCTGTTTGGGTGGTCGGAATGATTTCTTTTATTTAAAAAGCTAACATCAGATCACTTTATATTGTTATCCAATGATAATAATGCAGTTCCTAATTAAACTCAGAATATTACTGGTGTGTTTGTCTGTTCTGGATATTTGATCAGTTCCTTGTATTGTGCTAGTGACTGGACGCCCTGCTACTGCAAACACAAACCATGAAGTTTGTTTCAGATGCAAACCATTCTTGACCTTAAGAAAATAAGTACCTTTTGCTTTGTGTCTTAAAGTGATGTAATGTTACCATAGCTTTTATTGTGAATAAAACGATGTAGACTGTCATTTTGTTGCAGCAAAAAGGTTAATAAAATGCTTTATTTATGCTTTTGTAAAAACAGTACATTAATTTGGGTTTATCCGATTTAGTTTGAAGCTTTTGTGTGAACTTTGCTTGTAGATGCCCCCGTGAAGCCGAACACACTCCACGGTAGCAGAAACTCTTTAGTACTCCTTAAGGGAAGAATCTGGCTTTCTTCAGATTGTGTGCAATGCGATTCTTTAGCAAGAGTTCTAAACTAAGAAACATGTCAAAGAGTCAAATTCCTTCTATTGATGGTATTGTCATAGCTGCTGTTAAATTTAAAGCGAAATTTGGAAACAAACCTACAACTTACCAGTTCACTATCACCTCCCAGTTCTCGCTGCACAAAGAGCCTGTGCTAGGTTGGCCCATCACATTTTGGTTAGTGTAGTATGTAACTCTTCAGGGACCCTGCAGAGTAGATATTAATCTGTTCTAAGTTTACAAATGAAAACAAAAAGGAAGTGTGCAAAGTTTAAACAGCTTTCCTATGGTAAGATAGACTGACAGTATTATATTGTAATGTTTCACTGAAACCAACATCAAGCAAGGCAGCCAGCAGGATGTCATGGTTGTAGAAGGGTGGGCATTTAGTTCTTCATCTTATAGAAATGCGGAGAGGGAAGGCTCTCATTATGGAATCTGTACATGAAGAATATGTAGGGTCTGATCTTCATAAAACTTTCCTGCTGGAGGGGCTTATGGGATGGCTTAGTTGACACCACTTGTGTAATGAATGAGAACACTGTAACTCCATGAGCAGAACCCATTTGATCAAGGAGGGGATGCAGACATTGTTAGGGATTTTGAATAAATTTGTTAGCTATTAGGTATCAGCACAGTCAGTGATGCTCCTCCTCCTCCTCCTCCTCTTTCTCTGCCTCCTCTGCCTGCTCTTTCTGCTTCTCCTCTTCATCCTCTCCCTCCTCCTGCTCCCTCCTCCCTTCCTTCTTTGCTTCCTTCCTTCCTTTTTCAGACATTGCTCTGCTCTATACTCTAGGGAGGGTGTCAACTTCCCATCCTCGTGCCTTACCCCCTGGGTGTAAGGATTATAGGTTGATGCCATGACATTTAGTTTTTAAAATTTTTTTTCTAACTGATTTTTGAAGGATTAATTAATTAAATCAGTATTCATTGCTTTAGTCAGTACCCATATCCATCCCTCAGGTAACCTCGAAGCGCGAACGTGGGAAGCCACAGGGTGCATTTTACCTCCTTCTTCCTTCCATCCTGTGGTGAGGGAACGAGGACACCTCCTTCCTGCTCCAGGAGGCTGGCAAGGTTTCCCTTCATTACCTGATATGCAGAACAATGCAAACAATACCTAATTCCCCCAGCTGCATAGCACAAACTCTATATTTCCCCTGGGAAAATTGTTCTAATAATGCCTTCAAATATTACCACTGGTCACATTAATTGCTCGTAATCATACAATCATTGTTCTCTTGTCCTTTTGTCCCTGATTTTTCCTCACTTTATGATTTTATATCTCTATTATTTTTCAATTTGTGGTATGCTTTCTCATCTATTTATCCATTACATCTTCATATCTGACCTATAAAATCAAAAAGCCACCCTCCATGATATTTCTGTTTCCTAGGTGAGAAGACCAAGACTCTGAGAGTGTAAAAAACACCTTAAGGATTTTCCCAACGGGGATAGAGTTAGAATACAGACTCCTTGACCCCAGCAAAAAGTTTTTGTCGTTTCTTTTTAATTTTAGGTCACTCTATTACTCTTCTGATTATAAACATAGTACTTGGGTAGAGAGCTTCATTAGGTAAATATCAGTATTAAAAACAATAAATAAAGCCAGTAATTCTGCTGTCTAGAGATGTGGTGTTAACTTCCCAGAATCATGGAAAACACACAGCAAACGTACACATATACTTTAGCATTTACAGATTTGAAATCCTATTTCATTTTTTGCAAGCTAGTTTTTTCACTTAACAGTATGATGTGTTTCTGATTTGAACAGAGTCCTAAAGTTCAACACCGTGTCACAAAACACGACCCACCGTCATGTGTGACATAAAGGTGTTTCAGTTAGTGACCAGCCACGTATACACCATGGCTGCATAAGGTCACGGAAGCTGAAAGACTCCTTTTGCCTGGTGACAGAGCAGCCACCCCATTGTCAGAGCACAATGCATTCATTATTCATATCTTTGTGTGAGGCTGATGTAAACAAGACTGCTGTGCTACCATGCTTATAAAAGTATGTGACACACAATTTAGGTACAGTACATTATATTTGATAATGACAATTGATTTCTATATCACTGGCTTATGTATTTACTGTGTTCTGCATTTTATGGCTTGGAGTTTACTCTCTCTGGTTACTGAAAAATTTACTGCTAAAATACGCCACATCACTCCAACAGTCATCATATCTCATTCACCACAACATTACGCTAGGACCCCAGGCGGAGCAAGGGACTGATATGGTCTAAGTTTGTGTTCACACAATAACACCACCACTTAATAACACTTTTTTTTTGGACTATTTCTCCAGGAAGCACCTGACTTCACATTTAACCTATTTATTTCATACTTTATTTATTAATGTTCTAATTATTTCCAATTTTGGCCACTGTAGCCAGTGCTGTTATAAATATCTTCAAGTGTTCACATTTGTGACTTTCTTCTCTATCTCTGTGCATGTGTAGACCTTACTGGCAAAATATAAAGTCATATATGCATAGCTATAACTTCTGTAGCCATGATGGATAGTGAAATTACCATCCATGGTTTATTATTCTTAAATTGGTCTACAGGAAATGCTACTGGCAACTGGATTTTCTGGGGTTCAGTTACAAATTTTGTGGTTTCCCTTGACAATATTTTTAAGCACACACATTACACGAGGCACGGAGGATGCCGTGGTGAGAAGTCAGACCCAGTTTCCCAGGTGTTTGCCTGGATTCCAGCTACTGAGAAAGACCACACAGACGTGACCAAGTGAAGAAACTCCTGAAGAGACAGCTGTTACCATCTAGAGAAAGGATTTCTCATGATCCCCCAAATTCCCAAAGGGAGGCTGTGCTCACAATGTTTCTCATGGAGTCGTTAAAATTTTTGAGTGAGGAAATTTTCTTTAGCCTCATACCCCGCCCCCGCGCTACAAGGAATCTAGGTCATTGGGGAAATCAGAATCTACCAAGTGCAGTGCAGGACCCTCTAAAGGTCTAAGTGCATTTTCGACTTCTCTTTTGAATTTCTCTATTGTTCCCCTCCTGTGTTTCTCATAACCTGTGTAATGTGGGTTCCTTAAATTTTAATGACAAATAGTTGCTACTGAGATTTAATCTTTTCATAGTCATGCAACTGGAAGAATTTTTCACTTACGTCTCCACCCTAATGCAGTGCCTCGAACCTGATTTTGTTAAAAATTCAGCTGTTGTCAAGGACACTTTTTGTGATGCTTGCTTTAATGCTTTATTAAAGTTTGATCTCATAAAATGCCCAAACTTCTCCAAGGTTTCTCATGAGTATATCGAGTTACCTAACAACTAAATACCCTGAGCATATATCATCCTGTAGAGGGCTTGTATTTGAGGTAATAAAACCCTTGGCTTTCATCAAGAGGAGACAAAACAGAAATCTCTAGTTTTGTTAAATCCCATTTGACAACATGGTTGATCAATGTACGCAGTCTGTACTGGCTCTGCCTTGTATCCCCTGGAGCGGGAGCAATGTCCTCGCAGGTGCCTTGGTCCACAGGCAACCATTCCACACGCGAAGACACAGACCCCTTCCAGCTCCCTTCCCTGTGTCCCTTGTTAGGAAAGTGAACTACATGCTTTATGGTCCCTTTGCTACAGTTATGTCACTTATTCATTGACATCTGGCTACTGTCTTTTATTATTTCTTTCTCTTTTATTGGTGGTATTTACCTTTGATTTTATTTTAAAGGAGAGGGTAAGTGAAGGATTCAGGAAAAATAAATGAGATAGGCATTTCATTTTCACTGTCACCTCTTGTGGCAGGTAGGGTTGTAAGCCCATTTGTATGTATGCAGGGAGTGAGGCACAGGGAAGGTGCGTAACTTACCTGAATTCCCAAAGGCGCAATGTGAGGTCAGAGTCTGAGCCCAGGCAGGTTCTTCTCATCCTATAGCTTTCATGACTGCAGCCCTTCGGCAATAAATGCTTGTGTGGCTTCGGGAAGTTACTTAATTTCTCCGAGCCTACACATTTTCTGTCTATAAAACAGCACCCCAGTACCCAGTTTTCAGGTGATTTTATGATTAAATCTGGAACATATTTCACCTAGAACATCACCCTGAATTTTAGTGTTTAATAGGTGTCATTTCCCTACCCTCTTTAACCCATGGCATCAAATAAATATAATAAATTAACTTTTTTTCTTTCTTTTTTTTTTTGTCTTTTTTTAATTTTAAAAAATAAAAGCACAAAAACATATTAACAAACAGACACAAATTAGCATAAGAAATAGTACAATCAAAGCTTTCATTTTGTCTTTTTTTTTGAGGCAGGGTCTGTCTGTGTAGTTCAGACTGGGCTTGAGCTCATTTCGCAGCCCAGGATGGTCTCAAACTCACAGTGATCCTCCTGCCTCAGCCTCCCAAGTGCTGGGATTACAGGCATGTGCCACCACGCCTGGCTAATAAGTTAACTTTTCAAATATGATGTCAGTGTAGGCTTCTTCATAAAGGCTACTTTGAAAACCATCTAAACATAATTTTCACCACTAGTCCACTACTCAAATTGATTGCTTACAATATTTTCTATTCATATTTCATAAATTGTATATGACTTAAAGCAAGTGGAGAATGATAAGCACACTATAAAATGCAAATTATGTAACTATAATACATGTTTATGATAGTGTGCTATGTGCTCTGTAGAAAAACAATGAAGATTTGAGTTGGAAAGACACAGAAAAACTGTACTCATAGGAAGAGACTAGCAAAACATAAAAAACTTGAAATTTGCTAATTTTTTAACTTTAATGAAGATCTAAAGAAAATAAGATGAAGTGTTACTAGTTGTTTATTCTTGGAGTTTACATATAGATATTTCTTACATTTTTCCTGCAATAATCTGTACTTTAAAACACAGAAGTAAGCAAACCAGACATGACATTTACCCTCAGAAAACACACACGTCTTATAGCACTTCAGTCTTTTTATTTATTCACTTTTTAAACTCTGAGCTGCCGATGAAGAGATTGTGGTGATGTTCAAGGCCGTTTGACAGTTTTTGAATTCAGAAGTTAACTCAGCAGCCTCGGGGAAATGTTTGTATTTTATAAAGTCAAGATAAAGGAGGAATTGTACATGTTTGTGAGCAGGTTTATAAATCCAAATGAAGTCCTCTTGCTGAAAGCCAGCAAAAGTGCGGGAGAGTAAATGTCACAGACAAAAGCCATCTTCTAGCACATCTTGGCGGACTCTGGGAGACTGCTGTCCTCCAATCAGTAACGGAATATGAAGGAAGGCAGGTGTATTTCCTCACATGTAGAGTGGAAATTAGCACCTCACTTGTCTCAAGGCACATTAACTCTCAATCCCAGTTGCAGTGGGATAGCAGAACAAGTACAACTTTGATGGTTGGACCCTAAACCTTGCACTTCTTTTCAAATTCAAGGCAAATTATGTCAGTGCTCTGGGTCTCAGCCTCCCTATCTGGAATATAAAATAATTGGATGGTCTCAGTGGCTTATAAAAGCACATTGAAAAGATGTGTTATCAAACTGCATCTCTAAAATTTTCTGACTTAATTCTCTCTGATGTTACTGAGTTCTCCAGGTAAACATAAATGTAATGATTGTTCTTAGAATCCTATTAAATTCGAGCTTGTTTATACCTTCTTTCCTGTTGACATGTCAAACAATACCCACCCACTGAAATCATTAACAAGATGGACATTATAGGAGAAACTTATGAGCTTGTTTGTTGATGCTCCTTTACTCCTATCTCTCTTGGGAATATGTCACATACTTTTACAGAATTTTGAACTTTAGAATCTCATACAATTATTTATTTATTCAATATCCTGCAGAGAGGTAGAAAGTACATGTGAAAAATCATGGTTCTGAATTCTAATAACATATCTTACCTAACATTTACTAGTTTGGTGGAATAGAGTCTTAGAATTCTGGAAAGAAAGGGGGTAGATGTCCAATCTCCTCCATTTTATAGATGAGTAGGTGAAAGCCATAAAATGAAGTGAATTTTTTGTATGCACCAGATGAACAAGTGGCAGAGGGGAAATTTAATTCTACATCATTGGATTCATAACAGTCTTTTTGAGATAATTAAAAGATAATTTTTCATTCCATAAGGGATTGTCTCAATGAACAATAAATATTCACTGAGAATCTGTTGCAACAGGTATAAGGAACACAGTAGATTAGAAAGAAAAATTAACATGGATTCTGGGTGCATAGAAATCTTAATGCTCAATGGGTGACATAGTAAATAAGTGAACAGAAAAATCAACTTTAATTGTGAGAGAAGCGAGGTCCTGTAAAAAGTTCAAAAAGAGCCCTTGACATAGTTTAAGGGTCGAGGGATATCTGCATGGATGTGATTTGCAGCATGAGAGATCAAGGATGGCTATTAACCTCACTGAGCATGACATGAAGAGAGTACCAGAACAAGGAAATGTCACTGGAAAAAGTCTCAAGATGAAAAAGGTTATGTGCACTTTAGTATTTTAGTGTTAAAACCATACAAATGCTAGTGACCAAGAATTTATTGAATAGGTACAACTACTAATCAATTGAGTTTAAATGTAAAGTACTAAGACATTTTTTTCAAGAGCTACTCTACTCATATTAATTTCTTTATTCAACACCTTTTGAGCTCTACTGGCCTGTAGTTACACTCTGCAAACACAGAAATGAATGAGATATGGTTTTAGTTTTTTAGGAGCTCACAGTGCGCAGTGGAGAAGAAGAATTAAACAGAAGTAACGATAGAATGCCATCAGAATATATAAAAGGGAAACTCGCCCATCCAGAATCTGCTATTTGGATATCAAGTTCCTCATAGCAACCACCAAATGCAAAGATTTCTTACACAAACATATATTTTAAAGTTTTCAGAACACTCGTTGAGTACTATTTGTCACGATTTGCATTTAGGAATTTGTCTAGGAGTTTTGAATTCTTATTTCTTACTAGTACCATTGGCTGTATGTGAGGGTTATGTTCCCTGTAGGGAGTTGCTCCGTGTATGTAAAACACCTTCATTCCTTTTTCTGTCCTCCCCCCCCCCCCATTTCCTACTGTCCCTACCTTTGGTACAAGCGCTCACTCCCTTTTTCTTATTACCAATATTCCCTTTGCTCTTTATTTATTTATGATTTCTGGTGTTTTCCTCAAGTGATTAAAGACATCATCGTACAGTGACACATACACACCCATGTCTGTAGCCACATAAACCATAATAGCTGAATCTTGGAAACAGCCTGTATGCCCATCAGTAGATGAATGTATCAAAAATACGGCATTTATATACAACAGCTTTCTACTCTGCCACAGGAAGGATAAACTTGAGTCATTCCTTCAGGACTTTAACATGTATTAATAGAGGGTGGAGAACAACTGTACCTGGAAGCAGATATGAAGCTGGATAAAATCCTGATTCAAGTGCCCTAATCTACAAGACAGGCATAACAATGCACAATCTACTGAACTGTGGAAAAACACTAAGATTGTTTGATTTCTAAGCTTTGTAAATCTGTTGAAGGTGCCAAACAAATGAAAAGTTGTCAAGTTTCTCTATTTGGTTGGAGGTAAGTAGGTCACTGAAAGATGCTCAGTGTGAAAGGGAAAGGTGACCTAGACTGTCTCTGACCAGTCACCACTTATACATGTTTTGTATGTTACAGACTTCTAGAAATGCTTCCAGTGGTCTTCTCCTATTTGATGCTTACACTGACGTTCTGCAAGAAAAAGAATGGAGAATGGCCAAAGTTCTTCTTTATTCCAAATTAGAAAAAATCATGACCCAGTGAAATTTATTTTTCTTGATGTGCCTGATAGAGTCTAGAAATATTGCTAACTCAGATATGATCAACAGTTATTTTTCAGTGTGAAATACAAAAGTAAAATAAATCCCTAGAGGATTGACAGTGGAGAGAGTGGCATTTTTCCAAAACTGGAGATGGGTACTATGAGGGAAAGCCTTGGGGGCTGCAGAGAAAGGCAGTTCTGAGGAGTAGAGTTGGTCTTGGATTCTGGTACAGTGGGCCATTCCTTCATCATGGATGTGTGTCACTTCTTTTGTTTCTGTGTATCTCTTACTAGTGCCCTATTACTTACCTTAAATTTGTTCTCCCTTGCAAATCATCTGCAGGTGGCATTCATAACTCATGTCTTGTCATATTTTACCACAGTGTCCAACACTGCACCTCCCACCTAATAAACTCACAACTGAGTGGGAAGGTACAGTGACCAATTCAAAATCTGTAAACTCAGAACATGTCTTTGCTAGTTCCCGAGGGATAGCTGAACAAAGTACCACAACCCGGGTGCTTTAGAATAGCAGAGATTTGTGTCTTCAACTTCTGAGGTCAGAAGTTTGAAATGAATGTGTCAGCAGGGTGGGTTGTGTCTTTCTGAAGGTGCTGGATCTGTTGAAGTCTCTGCCCTAAATTCAGTTAATCCTCTGCTATGACACCATAGTTCTAGTGTTGACACAGCACTCTCCTTGTGCCATGTATTGGTCTTTTTTGTACGGTTTCTTTCCTTGTAAAGATACAAGTCATATTGGGTTAGAGTTACCCAACCTTAGTATGACTTTGTATTAACCAATTATACCCTATAATGGCTCTGTTTGTAGATAAGATCATAATCTCAGGTAGTAGGTAGGGTCAAGAGTTCAATGTATAAAATTTTTCAACACCATGCAACACATAAAGCTTCCCTCTGATCTTAAGACAGTTTGTTAGGAGCTCAGCTTTTACAATATTGTTCTATTCCTAACTACAAAGAACCTGCTTTTAAAAGTCTCTCCATGTCTCCCCTTCCCATGAGTAATGAGAGATTCCCACTAGTGCTGTTGTATTTGGTTTAGGGTTATAATTGGTTTCCTAGCATCATCTCCAAGATGCTAAGGAGTGGGATCAACTGACCCCACCATTACGTGGAATGCTGGTGGGTGGAAGGCTGGACTGCAGTGGGAGAGTGAACACCAATTCCGGATAGTAAGAAAGATATCACAGGGCCACTGCACTGCCATTCTGCTGACAAGGAGTCTGTCTGACAAGACATGTTGTCAAATCCCTCAAGGATCAGATGGAAGAAATATTATATCAAAGGGCAAGAAATAAAATAAGCACTGCAGACTAGGGCAGAAAACAAGTGTACTTGGCTGTGTGACTGGTTTCCCAAATCATTGAAGAGGATGATCCCCCCACTGGTTGATTTTTCTCTTACTATGTGCTTAGCATCACTCAGAACGTTCAGTGAAGATCTTCAATGTAATAGAAATTCTAAGGCCCGAAGAAGGTATAACTATTACTTGGAAACATATATCTATTTAAGATTGTACTTGATGTGAGATCAGCAAAGTATGTTACACTGAAAAGTTGCATGAAAATCAAGTAAACCAGAATCTTTCTAGGTCATTCTGCTTCTGGGTTTTAATATCCCCTGAGCATTAAGCCTGAGAGTCCACTTCTGTCTCTAGGTCCTGCATTCCCATTAGGGCACTTCTGCTGGGTTTCTAAGTGTATCAGAGTCCCTGACCAGGATGCTGTTATGTTAGGTGCTGGAGGGTCAATTCACCCTTGAGCCTATCCCAGGGATACCTCTGAGAGCTCCAGAAGGAGCATGATGGGGTGGCCGATGCCTCTGATCCCAGCTACTCAGGATGCTGAGAAAGAAGAATTGCAAGTTTGACATGAGCCTCAAGAACCTGAGTCAAAATAAAGACTAATATAAAGGCTGGAGATGGAGCTCAGTGGTAGAACACATCTGGTTCCATCCCCAGTACCACAAACAAGAAAATAAAAGATTTCTAGCAAGGACTTTTCTTTGTCTTCCATGATGGTCTAATGGCTGTTTTTCTCCCATGGGGAGGTGGGAGGTGTGGTGATGTACACTGTGGTAAAATATGATGAGACATGAGTTATGAATGCCACCTGCAGATCATTTGCAAGGGAGCACAAATTCAAGGTAAGTAATAAGGCACTAGTAAGTAAGAGACATATGGAAACAAAAGAAGTAACACACATCCATGATGAGGGAAAGGCCTGTTGCACCAGAATCCAAGACCAACTCTACTCCTCAGAACTGCTTTCTCTGAAGCTCCAGTGGACAGTCAATTACAAAGACACAGGTGAGTGACTTCCGGTAAGATCGCGACCAGGTAAGCAGCAGAGAAAGATTCCCCTGGAGGATCTCCAATGAGACACTGAAATACAGCAATAGAAGAAAGACAAGAAGTAGAGAAATGGGTGCTCTGGTGCCCCAGACCCAGGAAAGATCTGAAAGGGGAACTGAAACCCTTAGAAAGAGCACAAAAACCTCCCCAGGAGAAAAAGCTCGGAGGGCCGCCATGGCGCAGTCAGAGGAAGGGAAGGCAGTAAAGGAAGGAGCCACCGCTCCACACAAACCCCGAGCCTGCTCCCTCATTCCGGCACTCACAGCGCCAGTCTCAGAGGCCCCTGCTTGCGGAAACATTCTGAATCGACCAGAGGTGAGCAAATTCCTGAGTAGAGGGGCAGAGTATGTGGTGATGGCGCAGCCCCAGCCTCCTCCACCAGCTGCTCGAGCGGCGCTGCACTCGGACTTGCCCCGGCCCCACCCCACCCCTCGCACCTCGCCTGCTGTGGCTGCCCTCTCCTCACCTTCTGCTAGGTCCCTCACTGCATCCATCTGCCCAGGGGCTCTGCGATGCCTCCCACTTCGGACTCGAGTCTGCGCCTCCCTCACCACTGCTGCGGGGATCTGGAGGCCCGTGCCATGCAGGCGGCCTCAGGCAATGATCACTGCAGCCCAGCCCCCCCCACACCATGTTCCTGCCACTGCCGCTGGGGGGCACTCCTTCAGCCGCTGCCCCTGGTGCCGGCCCTCCGAGTTCTCTGGTGCATGAACCAGAGGAGGAGCAGCAGCTGCGGATGAACAAGAGCAGCCAGTTCAGCAACGGGCTGGAGGACAGAGGCTTGCTAGAAAGCAGCACCAGGTTGAAGCCTCATGAAGCCCAGAACTACAGAAAGAAGGTGTTGTGGGTGTTTTGGTTCTCCATTATTGTCACACTGGCCCTTGCCATGGCCAGAGGTAAGCAAAGTCCTGAGTGCTGGTCCAAAACGGGAGAGGAGAAACTGCAGCCTGGAAAGAAAACAGTGGCGGTCAGAAGGAATGGTTGAATCCAGTGTGCGGATGGGAGGATACAAAGGCCATTGAAGCAGAATCACCACTCTGCTGAAATCTTTCTAATCAGTGCCTTGAGGCAGCCTGGAGTCAAGGCAACCAATGTACAGCCCACCACATGTAACTCTATGCCTGCCCCAAGGATATGGCCTCAGACCTCTCCACTGTGCAAGCAAATACCGGCAAAGAGTAGCAGAAAGCAATGGAAGCAACCCCAGGACCATAGTAATTCCCAGGGATCCAGTCAAAAATCAAAAGGGAGCTGGAGCACAACAGAAGGTGATCTGCAGATGGAGGCAGGCTACATGGCCCCACACTCTTCTCACTCCAACACCAAGCAGGAAGCATGAGCTGAGTTACCTGGATTCAGCTCCCACCCTGAACTCCCTCTCTGAGCACTGTGAGTCCTGGTGGCCCAAGTAGGCACCATGTGATCCTGACAGCAACGGGCTGAGGCAATGGGCCTCAGGACTCACCCTAAACTACTAATATGAGCACCAAGAGAGACTCCACACTGCTTGCATATATGAAAAATGTGCAAACCCATAGCATCATACTACATGAAAAGCAGCAGTCCTGGAGCCTGAGCAACAACAACATACTCTACACAGCAGACCCAAGAAAATCCTCCAATTATTTCCAAGAACTAATAACAAAACTTAGTACACACCATGGTCTACCACTGTAAGCACAGGTGGAGACCTCATGCCACTTGTGCCCAGCATTTAAGTGCACCCAATGCCCGACAAGATTGAGTGGTGGGATGAGGTGAAGACATGGAACTAGGGTGTAGGCCTGCCTCTCTATCTGGGAGGAGTTAGTCTCCAAAGACACTAATGGCCTATGAGGGGATACTAGGCACTTTAGCAGGGAGCTTGGAGGCCTGATGGGGGAGGGGCCTCTCTTTGGGTTGCATGAGAGCCCCAAGGACCTAGACTGAGCCTCCCACAGAGCAGCATTGGGACAGAGACTGGGAGTCCATGGGGTTGACCCCACAGACTTGAATCAGCCAGGGAAAACCCCCCACCCTGGGGCATGTCCAGTGCTCCTACTGGCCCCCGGGGTGTGTCAGGCGCTCTGCCCAGCCCCTGGGGTGTGCCAGAGCTCCATTGTGCCCCTGGAGCATGTCAGGTGCTCCGTCCCACACCCAGGGTGTGCCAGGAGGTCCGCTGCACCCTCAGAGTGTGCCAGATGCTCTGCCCTGGCCCCAGAGCCCATTCAACCCCCAGGGCATGCTAGGTGCTTCACCCAGCCCCCGGGGTGTGCCAGGTGCTCCTCCCACCCCTGAAGTTCCACTCAGCCCCTGGGGCATGCTGGGTGCTCCACCCGGCCCTCTGAGCCCCACTCATCCTCTGGGGTGTGTCAGGCACTCCGCCCTGCATCTGGAGCTCCACTCAGCCCTCAGGGTGTGCCAGGTGCTCTGCCCTGCCCCTGGAGCCCCACTTGGCCTCTGGGGTGTGCCAGGCACTTTGTTCAGCCCCTGGGGTGTGCCAGGAGCTCCACCATGCCTCTGGGATGTATCAGGCACTCCACCCTGTCCCTGGAGCTCCACTCGGCCCCCAGGGTTGTACCAGGTGCTCTGCACAGCCTCTGGGGTGTTCCAGGTGCTCTGCATCCCCCCTCAGAGCCCCACTTGGCCCCTGGGGTGTGCCAGGTGCTCTGCCCTGCCCCCAGAATTCTGCCCGGCACCCGGGGTGTGCCAGGCACTTTGCCTATCCCCCAGGAAGGCCCTGAAGACTTCCCTGAGCCTATAGTTGCAGACATGCTGACAGAGTCTGCCGGTTCACTGTGTAACCCCGCCTACCCTACTGGACACTCGACAGCCTTGAGGGCTTGCCAAAGGGTTCTTCGCCACTTCCTGCCATAGTAATTTGTGTACACTCACGTAATATACAGCATATTTAGAAGCAGCCAAGTCTCTGCCAAAGTAAGAGCACGAGGGAGTAAATTAACCAAAAGTGTAGGTATTACCTGTGGGAAGATCACTGACAGGGTGGTAGAACAATGGTGGTGAAGTGGAGAAAACTGATTAATTGAATGAGCCATCATCTATATAACTGAGTAATAAGGACGAAGATAACATTATATAATACAGCATCCAGTGGTGACCCTCTACTATTTTCTCTGCAATCTGGTATTTCCTTTATTGTTTTTGTGTTAACAAATGCAAAGACAACATTATGTAATACAGCATCCAGTGATCATTCCCTATTGTCTCCTCTGTAATTCGGTATATCCTTTATTGATTTTGTATAACAAATATGAAGATAACATTATGTTACACAGCATCTAATGCCAATTCCCTACTATCTTCTCTATAACTTGGTATTTTCTGTATTATTTCTGTGTTATTCTGGGTTCTTTTGTCTTAAAAATAAAATTAAAAAAGAATAGAGCAGAACAGAGGATGTGGAAACACTCCCAGACACATTCAACCATTTGATCTTTGACAAAGGGGCCAAAAGCATATACTAGAGGAAAGATACCACCTTTAATAAATGGTGCTGGTCAAAAATTGACTATCTACATGCAGAGGATTGAATCTAGATCCGTATCTCTTGCTGTGTACTAAGATTCTTTCATTTCTGTGAAGAGTGCATTACCAGCTCAACCTCCTTTGCCTTAGAAAGAGTATAGCTTAAAGCTAACATATTAGTGAATCTAAGAGAGTTGTCAATAAGACTCTTGTTTAAAATACTCTGAGTTATGTGGAAGCAAAGTTGCATCTACATTGTTCTAAAAGACTTGTAAATTCCTATCATTTTGTTTTGAGGTCATGTATCATTTTTGTTGTTTTTGTGTTGTTTGATTTTGTCTTCATTGTTATTTTGCTTTTTAAATTTTAAGATTAAAAAAAAGAAAATAAAAACAAAGACACAGGTGAGGGTTGAAAGGGACACTCTTCCTTTTAGTTCCTATTTCATTATAGCACATTTTGCTTGGCACACAGAATTCTGGCTGGATTTAGCTTCACAGTGGAAATCTTAGCCTGGTCTGTTTATGCATAAAGTAGGGGGTGGTTCACCCTAATTGTTCTTTTAAAGAAAGCATGGTGTGATTTTCTCTAATTATCTTTAGTTAAAGCCAAAGACTAGCTACTTCTTTAGGTAAAGGTACTTCTTAGGCAAGGGAGGTCAGGGTAACACTCTGGAAATAATGCCATCTGTGGCAGGTATGGTTATCAAAACACCCAACAGTTGAGGATGGAGGCACTGACAAAATGAAGGAGCTATGGGTGGAAACTTACCTCATCCATGAAAGATAGTACATGACTTGGCATCTGAAAGTAAGGGTGACCCATGAAAATAGCTGAAGGAAGCTCACTGCGAGTAGTAGGACTGGCAGGTGTTTCCTTCTCAGCATGGGAATGAGCTGAGTCAATATTTGGAGCTCAGGAGAACGGGTAGCATATGGGATAAAATGGGTTAATAGGGTGGATGGGAGGTGGAAGAGTTCATGTGGGGAAACGAAGAGTTATTTGGACAGACTACATACAAGTTGCTTATTAGATATTCAAGAGCAAATGCTATTCGAATAGCTGGGGAGACGAATCTAGAGTTCAGTTGTACAGCATGAACCTGAGCATCATTTACCAGTGCAAAATATTTAACCTCATGGAGACGGTGAGATGAGTCAGAGTGGAGGCGTGTAGATGAGAGAAAAAGCAGTCAGATGTGGGGCATCCATTATTTACAGCTCTGATCGATGGCGGAAACTAGTAACGCATACTAAGAAGTGGATGTCTAGTTTCGCCAAATTTGTGATAGATCTTCCATTTGACTAAGCATCTTCCATTTCACGGTTTCCTGGGTAGTGCCTGTAACATTTGAGTGGCAATAATCAAACCCATCTCCAAAAGTGTTCCATGAAGTGGGTGGGACTGGTCAGGATAGCTTTGTATTCCTTCACTCAGTTTTGGTATCTGTGGCTTAAATCAAAGAGAACTTTGCATTTTTTTGACCACAGGACTCCATGCTAGTCTATACCAGTGAATATGAAACCCAGGGTTTTATTTTTCTGTTGTTAAAGAAAGTATATTTTACCTTTCTGGTTGTCAATAAAGAAGCAGTTTTCCCTGGATCTGGGTATAAGCATCCTGCAGCCATAAGAATACATTTACAGATAAAGTTGACAGTCATAGACGAGCAGAGCTAAAATAAATACATAAATGACAGAAGAGTCCAGACCAAACTCCATGGATCCATTTCCCGCTGCTCCTGAACTTTTTCTGTTGATGCACCAATACACCCTCTTTATTTTCTACACTGGATTTGTAGTGTTTAATAACATCCAATCCAGGCTTCCTAGTAGATTCACAGAAGAATATTTCAGGAAGTGGTGCCAAGAAACATCCTGAGGCAGTGAAGAGCCAGCCTTTCACTTTCTCAGGTTCTTTGTGTCCTTAATGAAAAAAATTCAGTTGAGACACGTTGGGTGCAAAGTATGGGTAGGATTTATTGTAAAGTGGATAAAGAGTTACACTTTCCAGGGAGAAGGCTGGAGTACCCGCAGCAGCGGTGGTGGGGAAATGTCCCACATTGCTATGCATGCAAGAATCACTCTTGCGATCTACGGAACTGGGGTAGTTATGATGCTTTTCATCATTTTATTGGGAAATTACTTAGGAATTCCAAAATGTCTTTCTATCTATTTTACATGGTCACTATTTCCTTAAAGGCTTTAATCATGTAAAAACTTCCAAGAGGTACGTTTAAAAAATTTAAACAAGGTCCCAGGAGGATCTTTAAGGAATATTTCCCTTGCTAAAATCACTGGGCTGTAGACTAATGCCGGCGGGAATGCCGGGTGCCTTGTGCTGGAGTGAGATGGTCAGGTGGCCGGGTATTAGGACTATGCACAATGAATAACCTTACGATGTCATAGTGTTCTGTGGCATTATTTTATTTCTGAGAACTAATGAATAATTTTAAACATGATATATATCAAATTCTTCCTTTGATTAACTGATAATGTATTCTATTTTGTACCCCTCTTAGTTTTTCTCTTGGGGCTGCTAATGTCTTAGTATCTACCTAACAGAAAGAAGGGATAAACACAAACTAAATATTACTGGAAGTTATTTCAAAGGAGACAGAAATACTGCTTCAATTTTACAATATGAATGTTGTCAGAAACATTGATCAGCTTTGTTCCCCATGGGAAAGAGCCATCCAGACAAAGCTTGTATAATTCCACAAAATACTTGGTATTTTGCAGGTACATTACTTTAAATCCCTACTCAGGAAATAAAGCTCCCCTGCAGGAAACAGTATTCAGACAAGCAGCCTTGACCAACATCAACATTCACATTAGCACCTCAGACAGTTTAGCACCTGAATTCCACAGCTTCTCAGACACTTTTCTGATTACAGCCCTTATCCAACACTTGCAAAAGTACATGGCCCACTTGTGTGGTTTTCTAAGAATCAAGATAGTTTCTATCTCAGGGCTGTAACAGAAAAGTAGTTGTGAAATGTTCTCAACCTTCATCAATTCTCTCAATGCTTAATCAACCTAAAGGATAGCAGGTGCTAGATTTTAAGTGTAAGCTGCTTGCTTTTCATCTAGAGATCTGTGCAAGAAGGAAACCATTCTTAAACTCTGGACCCCAAATGCATTTAAACAAGGAGAGAATGGCACTGGAGAATCCATTTTGCTTTATCAAATCTTTATCTGGGGAATCACTGCGTTTAGCCTGGTTGTTTGGTAGCTGAGTCTTTATCCAATTTCTGTTCAAACTGAACTAGCCCTGGATCTTAAACAAGCAGTTTTTGGTATTCTAAAATTTTAAGCCTACATTTTATTAAAAAAAATGTCCAAAGTGGTTCCAAGAAATGCCCATTTCCACTGGTTAGGCTTACTCAGTCACGCTTAAAAGGATCCCATGACAAATGCACCACATTATTACAATTAATTAATGGATGAGAGTTGAACCTTTACCTTCTCTATAATGGACTTATTTTGATTTTTTTCACTATTTGACTCCTCTTTTGCTTTACTCTTCCCACTTGAATGATTTGCTCAGTGGGAATGCTTTTTAAAAATTTTTCTCTTTTGATGTGTTCTATTGTTTCTAACATGTCACTGAACATCTCATTCAACTAATACACCCTGAATTATTTTCCATGTAATATTAATAATAGGAAATTATATTAATATTAGTAATAAAATACTGTTTCCATACTTAATATTAATTAAGACATTCTTGAAATAAAATTTCTTTTGTGAAAATTATAACACCAGGTCGTACAAAACTGAAAAATATGTTGTTTGTGTGCAGATACAGGTTTTCAGGCTCCCAGAGTTTGAAGCTAGGAATCTATCTATTCTGCTTTGTTATAAGTTCAAGCCATCCTCAAGCAGATGTGGCACTTCTTGAAATAACTAATTGGGGAAAAAATGTCATCATGCTCTAATCAATCAGCTATGGGCGTCTTGGTTAGTTTTTTCTTGTTGATGAGACAAACTACTCAATGCCCAAAATGAAGGAAGGAAAGGTTCATTTAGCTTACAGGTTGTGGGGATTCAGTCCATCCTTGGCTGGCTCAGAGGCAGAGTGCCACAGGGAAGAGGACAAACGTTCATGGTGGCAGAACACAGCAAAAACAAGAGCAACAAGGGGAGAATGGCAGTAAGCAGCCTCTCTCCCTCCCTTACGTTGTAAACAGGCTACCCCCACCCAGGGGGTGTAGCACTCACATAATCTCCATGCCCTCCTCTTCCACAGGCTCAGAATATATATAAAGTAAGCACCTTGGCTTCCTGCTGAGTCACTCAGCCAAACCTCTAGACTCCCCAAGTTGACACAATGTATCAACCACAGCAACGGGTTAAATTCACAACTCCAGAATTGGTGGTGGGGTCAGTGTCATTAGACCCTCATGTTTGGTAAGCAAAGGACAGGTGATATTGAAGAAGAAAATCTGGGGCTATTGCATTCAAGAAAAGATGAATCGTTGGCAGTTTCCAAATATTCCTTTTGCTCCTTATTAGTCCACATACATATCAGCTTTTGGAGCTAATTAGTTCTTTGCAGGCTCATGTTTAGAGTAGAGAATTTGTCACAAATATTGTGATGATAAGCTGAAGAAGGAGGAGTGAAAACAAGAATCAGAAAGATGCACAGATGTTTAATGAGACACATTCAAAAATAGAAACAGATCCTGGGTATGCAGTCAGGAATCTAAGAGTCAGAGACATGAGTAACAGAGTAGGCAGGGGTCATCTGTGTCATCATTTAGAGTTACATTTTGAAAGATACATGTTCTATTGATCCAAGAAAATATGATGTTGGAAAAATAGATGTTCAACAGAACTCCTCCATTTCGTCACGGAGCATAGAGCTTCATTACCCTTGCCGTTCTTTTGCACATGAGTGTTCCCCTATGAATTTTCAGTAAAGAGAATGCAGGCAGAAGTCAGAGAGACCACGTTCAATCCTGACCCCTCATATCTCCTGTTAAACCCTCCAGGCCTCTGCTCTATTTCATGTTTGATCTGTCAGCTCGATCCAGAGAATCCAGCATAGGAGTTTCAAGCAAACAGAAGATGTCGTGGCCACTAGGTGGAAGGATTCTGAGTTTCTGACTGGATGCAGTAAAAGCCTCTGCACACAATGAACTGCTGTTTAAGTGAGAGACACACTTTGCTATGCTTTTATTTATGTATTTATTTATTTATTTCATTCCAGGAATCAAACTCAGGACTTTGTGCCTGCCAGGCGGGCACTTGTGCTGTTGTGCTATATCCCTAGTCCCTATACTTTGCTATGTTATGCCTTTCAACTGGAGATGTGTGTTACAGAAGTTACTATTCCCTGACTATTACATAATGTAATACAAAGCTGAGAAGTGTGTGTGTGTGTGTGTGTGTGTGTGTGTGTGTGTGTGTGTGTGTGTTGTACTGGTAATTGAATCAATCCAAGTCCTACTTATTTAGTGTGTATTTATGTATCTATTCAAAGACAGGCTCTCAGTGAATAGCTAAGGTACCCAAGCTGAGGTGAAACTCACCATCCTCCCACTTCAGACTAGCGGAGTGCTACGATTATGGTGTATGCACCACCATGCCTAGCTCAGAGCCGAGATATTTTTTGAACATGACACTTATTATTAAAGCTTACTGTAAGAAAAGTTGAATGTGCACGCTGCGAGCAGATGACTTTTATACTTTGTAACTCTCCTTTACTGCTTTGATTTTTTGTTGTTGTTGCTAACTAGTACACAGGACCTGAGCAGAGTGATTGAGTTTTAGGAGGGTGGTACAGAAAAACCCTCCCAAGAATCTCCATTTCAACCCTCAGGAAATGTCCATACTTCCAAGCTTCTCTCCCAGTGGGTCTATGATAACAAAGATTGTTTCCTTTATATGAAACAGACTATAGCCTGACCACTGGAATGAAGAAAATTCTGCATAAATGTGGTTGCTAACAACTGTAAAACACACATTTGATTACAAATCAAGAGATTAATTTTGTGCAGAAAGTCTCCAGCACACAGAGTGGCCAATCCAATGGACAAGACTGCAACGTGGTGCTTAGAGCACAGACTTGTATTAAGAATAAGGCCTCCAAGTACAATAGCTCTCACGACTTAAAATTATCTATTTATCCCTTCTCATCCTAGAAGGACACACAAGTCAGGGAGGATGACTTGGCAGAACTAAGGAATGACTCTCATCCACTCTTCCTTCCTGGGAGTGTTCGCTTGGTCCGAGTGTCCCCGGATGGCTGCCCTCCACAGCCATATTCTAGGCTGTGGGAAGGGGCAAGATCCTGATGTTTCTCTCAATCCCATTGGCCCAAACTTAAAGATGGTCCTCTACATCTTCACTAGAGTATGGAAATTGAAGTGGTTACCTGGATAATCACATATACAGTTTAAATTTCTCTGTAAAAAAGGAAAATTGGGTGTTGAGTTAACTAGAATTATGTCATATATGTAGAAGGATCATGAGTAATTAGAGAAAACAACCTCAAAACATTTATGAGACCAGAATTAAAGATAGTGAATGAAGAAAAAGTGAAACTAAATCACCACTGTGTGTTATTCATAGTTTATTGTATATAGTTGTGTTTAGATTTTCTTTTCCAGAACAAACAACTAAAAAAAGAAAAACTTCACATAACCCACAGGGTACATTTAGTAATTTTTCAAATCATAGATGACTGGAGGATTTTGCTATGTACTGACAGATGGAGACAGCTGGGCTACACTGACTCCTATCATGAATTTTAGGCATTTTATTTATCCTATGAGCAGAGCTTTGGGCAGACACAGGAGCTGATACGGCTGTGGTCAGAATGCCTGAGTGAAGTGTCATTGGAGATCTGAGGCAAGAAAGAAGCAAAAATAATATCAAAGGCGGCAAAAGTCAGGGAAAGACTGAGAAACCAAGGAGGCTGTGTTCCGTCTTTGTGATACTCACTCCAGTTCTTGCCATAGTAGAATGCCATTCCTATCAGACAAGGTCTTCCCTGCTCAGCGGAAACAGCGCTTGGGGGCAGGACCCAGCTCTGAGACAGGGTCTTTCTCTAGACTCTAGGCTTTCCTTGGATGGATTAAGTGTTGTGCCTGCCCATTGACTCTGGAAAACAGAGGTATTTATAGGAATTAGATTACTTTCCTCTTTCCGTTCATCAGCCCTGATTACAGCCCACTGATACAAATGATTTGAATAGCAGGATGTGTTATTTCCCGGTTGCAAATCTCCATGTCTTTCTCATGCCATTTTTCTTTCTTTTCTCTCATAATTTATTTTAGTGTGACCTTTTGATAAGCTTAAGGACCACAGAGATATGTGCTTTTTAAATACCTGCAGAGAGTGTACACTTCAATGATAGGTTTGATTAAGACAGACAGTTTAAAGTTGTTTCACAGCTGTTTTACAAACTCACTTCATAGGAATAATTTTACCAGTATCATAACAAGCGAGAGAAATTTCACAGTGAGTCGCAATGTATTTTGTCTCTTTTGGGAAGGACAACTAGAATGAAAAGGAGAAATCCAGGCCTCACCAACCCATTACTTTTTAATCTAAGTGTTTCCACTGAGTTCTCTTGAGGAATAACTGATCGCTGATGCATGAATTTGTATTAAACTGATCTGCATTGAACAACTTCTAAGGAACACAAGAAAGCCCAGAACTTTAGTGTACAATCTCTCATGTTAAGCAACCTGTGTTCCCTGACAAGGAGACTTAAAAACCACAGAATGGGAGCAAAGAATCTTTCTGATGCTGCAAACATCTCATCCCCACAGCTGAAGGAATAATAATACCTACAGCTGTGATGATTCAATATAAGAACATGAATGAGTAATTGAGGGCAGCACAAGACATACAGTAGGTGCTCAATAAATGAACGCTATTACTATAGTGGTATGTCTTGGGGATTTGCTGATGAATGACATGATTCTTGGCTTTGAAGATCTTTGATAGGCAGGCAAAAAGTAGATCCAAGGACTTAGAGGAGCAAGTTGGAGCAAGTTGGAATTCCAAACGGAATTTCAAGTTTTATCAATCTGTAAAATCTGAATGAGAGTAAGGGCCCCAAGATCTGGTTTAGATTAAAGACAGAGAAAAATTGACAGACATAAAGGGGCACAATGGACAAGTCTATGCTAAGAAGACCTTGCCAATATAATAGTGCTGCTCAGTCAGACCCAAGCGTGGGTGTTACCGTGAATTACTTCATTTTCATATGTTTTCATTTCTCTGTTATTCTGTAATATTCTACAGCACTCTCAGAAATAACACAGTTCAATAAGACTTTAAAGTTGAGAAGAGTGTTTAGCAGAAATTTTAAATACTGTAAATCAAATATTTTGGTAATATGCTGAGATAAAATAAGTACTTAAGCGTGTTTAGTTTCCTGAACACTGTAACTGGTTAACTCATGATGCCTACTTTGTATGTAGGGTTTAATCCCTTATGCTTTCAGGGCTACCCATGGAGAATGTACGCAAACACACCCCAATAATTTATCATACAGCTCTAGCAATTATGATGTGTGACATTGACACCAGATGCCAATGAAAACAGCAGATTCCCTAGAAATTTATCTGTAGGTACTGAGTTGCCTGGCTTACTGGAGTACAGTACACACAAAACATGCCACTTACATTTCAGTGGAGTGAAGATCATCTTATCCATAAGCAAAACTGAGCAAGTTCACTATCTTCATGCAAAATGCAAAAGTTTAGGTCATAGCGTTTCTAGAAGCAAACAGATGAACTAAGCAAAAATACCTTAAAATGGAATTTTTAAACAGCACTTGAAAATGGTACTTTATTAAAGTTGAACTTTTTTTTTGGTACCAGAAATCACACTCAGGACCTTGCACTTGCCAGGCACGTGCTTATGCCACTGAGCTATATCCCTGGCCTAAAGTTGAATATTTTTTGAAGAACTTATAGGAATGTGTGGTGATAAAGTTGTGTGCAAAAAGTTTCCTTCAGGCAGGACCATCTAATAGGAGAACTAAAAAATGGTGTGAAGGCAACAGTCAAAAGTCTTCAATAACTGGCTTGAAATTTGCTGAAGGAATAGATCTGCTATTTCTCATCATATCCGCATTGTAACTGTGTAACTGACTATGTAATGCACATGTCAGTTAGGTGGAAATTTGAGACCATTTTATACCTTTTACGCATACAACACAAACATATCTGAAGCAAAGCTGTGACAATTTTGCTTTCTCAGTTTAAATTTATTTGAACTGAGATATAAAAACATAATATTTCTATGTTTTTTTTAAATAAAAGTTCATACCCAAGCTTCTGGCACAAGCTACTTTTTGGACGGGAAGTCCATTTTCTGAGGTGGGAACCCACAAAACAGCATATGTGGTAAGAAGCTGAGAGTTGCTTCTAATTTTCTGTGTTCTTTTCGTTTTCCTAACTGTGAGTTAAATATATAGTATAGAGATTTAATAAAAAGAAACCTTTTTCTATTTTGTTTTGCTTTCAGAAATGATCTATTTAGGTAGGTATTTGGAGAGTTTATCCATATTCTCTGAGCAGACATCCTGCAGCCAAAATACCCTAGGAACCACAGACCAAGGAAGGCCATCAAAGTTCTTGCCTGAGCATGGATATCTTGGTTCCTTGTCTGTAGGGCACAGGCAGAGAAAGCAAACGTTGCTAGCTGAAATTGCTGAAGACAAACATCAGCACTGACTTGTCTTTTATCTTGATAACAGTCCCTCTTCTACAACGTGAGCTATAATTCTGGGTTTGGAAAGGACTATGTGTCATATTTTACCTGGAAAATTAATACTGGATTCACCTCAGTGATCTTGGCCCTCAAAATTCTGGCGGCATCAACAGCTCCCTGTCGGCTTCAAGACAAATGTGTTTTTGTAGTTTATTTAGTTATTGTGGTAGAGGAAAGACAGAAATGGAGCGCTCTGTCCCCTGTTTTCTCAACAATATCACAATCAATGAGGAGCGAGTCAGAGAAGAATCAACTCTGAGGAAGTGAAACTTCTATGGAATGAGTGAGGAAGTCGTTCCTGATCCTAGGGTGTCCATGTAACAGCTAATTCCCTAGCTTTGTTTAGAGCTCTCTTTAAGAAGCCAAATGATCATAGATCAGCTCTCCCAAATCCCAAAGGTGTGTGGTTCTCCCAAACTCTTAAGGCTTCTTCAGGGTTCATCTACAGATTTAATGATAATTCTTTCACCCATGTGCAACTAGTTTGAGTCCTCCACCGAAAAAGGTGCAAAATAGACTTTTAAGTGTCAAATAAATTGGTTCACAAACTTGATTTGTTCCATTTGACTTTAAAGGTGACTGACTTGAACCAACCCGTTAACCTACATGGAAATTTTCATATGTGTCCTATGAAACTTTCTTATCAATAAAACACATTGAATTTATTATTTGCTTATAATAGTTATTTATATGCTTACTACCTGTGTCTCTTTCCTGACTCTAGCTCTAGGAGCAAGACATATCTGCTTGGTTTACTAATTTGTCTCTATCACTTAGAAACAATAAAAAGGCTAGTTGGTACTCGGTAAGCATTTATAGAAAGAAGGATCTCCCTGACTCTCTCTAGTAAGGTATCTGACATTCTGGGCCTCATTCAGTCTATGATGGATAAGTTACTTGTGTGGTAAATGTGTACAGTACAGTGTGATATGTATGGAGTCACCGTATCCTTGACTGATCTAATCTCTTGCCCCCCATGATCAATGTTCATATAATCATCCTTAAATAAGATGTGGTGCAGCAGTTTCCTGACAATTCTTTAGCCTATTGATGGTGCCATAATATTTTCCTTCTGCACAGTCTCTTTAATATAACTTATCCCAACCACTGGACCTACAGAAAGAGCTTACCTGTGTGGCTATATCTGACGAATAGCAAGATCTTAAACATCTTGTCTGGGAGAAATCCAAGATAAGGATTAATTTTCTCACTTCATCTCAGCGTGTGCCTCTCTTTGTTTTTGCTTCCTTTTCTTTCTCTGACTCCTGAATTTAAAGATAGATACTTAATCATTTATATGATGATGATAGGCCTGAAAAGTGTAGTCATCAAAAGTTCAGGCTATCATTTTTGCCATACTAACATATCCCCAAGAGATTACATAGAGAGCAATTGATTTTACAGAAGAAGCCATTTCTCAAAAAAGTTAATGGAAAATTTGTGCTCAGAGAATCTGAAATCATCAAGACTTTGGACCCCGAGAGAGGAGTATAAAGAGTCAGCATATTCTTGAGGAGCAGCTGGTGATAGCTTTCGTGCCCCACCTTCCACCCCTTTTCTACCCACATCTAAGTTAACTGAAAAGAAAGCCCAGGTGATCGCACCCTTAACATTGGTGGGAAGTTCAAACCATGCATGTCCCTACCTAATAATCCACACCTTAGCTCTGCTCTTCAACTTGATAAACCCCGAACCAATTCCCCCTCTCTGATATCTCAAGTCATTTTGAGACTGCTTCAGAGCCTACTGTGTTCTCTCCAAACAATGTCCTATTTTGGAAATAAAAATCTTGTCATAGCTCCTTACTATGTCTTAGTACATCACTGTGATGCTCAGTGTTAACAGCTAAGCCAAATTATGGATAGGGGATCCATGTTCTTTCAGTAACATGAGGAGAGGAGGAGAGGGGAAGAGGGTGGTAGGTAGAGAGACGGAGAGGGGGCGGGAGTGGGGAGAGGAGTTTCACATAATATTTTAGCCATCCTAGGTACAGATCTGCTCTATTTTTTGACTATAGATGCTTATTTTTTAAACGTGAATATCTTTAATGATTTTTTCTCTTGGCAAAAAGAAATAGTTCTTAATTGTGACATCTGATATCTGATGTGTCTCTCCATAGAGACCTGATACAATATTGATGCTTCCTTCCATAGCTCATAATTTATCTTTGCTATTTTGACTGCACTAAGTTTTGGTGCTGATATATCCAAAGAATGACTTCTTTTCTTGCAAACAGAAGCCACCTATTAGCTATATAAGAATAATAGCCACCCAGAATATAGTTTGAGTGAAGTAACAGGAAATATCTGACTCATGAGTTCCCAGAGTAAAGAGTGTGAAAAGTAGTAACTATGTCATGGGACTGAAATTGTGCTACCTTCCCCCAGGGATAACGTGGTAAAGTAATTTTTTTTGGCTGACAGGATTGCTGTTAATTTTGTCTTCAATTGCCAGCAACGTACAGGAAGATGTATGAGGGTGAATTATTGATTTCCACTTGCATTCTGATTGCAGCAGGGTTTCAGGTTATTTCCAAGTAACTATTTTCTTCTTGTGGCAATAAATACAAATATCAGTTTATCTCTGAGTTAGTGCTTTTATGACAAATCGTACTTGTAAAACAACTAATCATTTCCTGATCAGAATCAGCGAATAAACAGCTACAGCTGGGAAAATTATTCTACTCCATCAAAATTTAGAAATAGCAACTTTCAGTTAAACAAAACAAAACAAAACTCTGCATGGACAGTGAGAACAGATTCCAGAAAATTTTAAGTGTGATAAACCTTGTAAGCTTGAGAAAATTTCTTCCTATGAAGAAAAATTTTTCCTGTGGAAAATATTGTTGCCAGTGGCTGAGGAACAGGTTCAGTCCCTCCAACTGGATTTCCCACATTATTAGAGCTTCAGTTTCATTGTGTTCCCTGCCTGTACTTCTCTGCTTCCCCGCCCCCACCGCATCTCACAGGAAGAAAAGCAGCATCTCAGTGCCCCCAAGCTAAGCTGCCTACTCCAGAGCACTTACCCTACATACCGTTTTGTTTGCTGTGTCCTCTGTGGGCTGAAGGGCTCTTGTCCCGTTCTTCCATTTGCTTAAGAGACAATGCTTTCAAAGAAAATCTTGGGTAGCTGTTGGCCAGGGAGTAGACCCCCACTGCTTAGCAGCTGTTTGAAACCTTCTGATCCCGACCTACATGAGGATTTGATCTTTTACGATTTTGTTTGACAGACTCATAGGTTCAGAACTGTTCACTGTCTAAAATAGACACATTTTACCAGGAGCCCTAATAATTCAAAAAAAACATTTCAATATGGTCTTCGTACAAAAGCCTATGCTTTCTTTCCTATCAAGCTGAGAAGTGGGGCTCACCGACTTTAACACCTACATGCAAAATGTCTGATATCTGATAGCTCATTTTTAACATGGATTCTAATGGCTGCTTCTTTGATGGAGAAATTTCTGGGGAAGAAATTTCATTAGTTGCAAACCATGCTCATTAATAATTTACCTTCGTAAAACTCACTGATAATTATTCAGTCATATTCACAGTAATCTAATGCTGATGTGTAAATTATTCATACCTTTTGTATCCTGCTAAAAAAGCAAAACTTTTCAAAATAATGCTACATTAACTTAAGTGATATATAGAATAAAAAACGTATAATTGTGACTGACATTGAAAGCATAAAAGGGAAGATCATGGAGTAAATGCCATCATTTATGTGTGATTACAGCCAAATTTCTATCAGGTTAAATAAACTGATATAACTGTAAAGTGTTTTATGTAGGCTTCATGATAACCTCAGAGCAAGACAAAAAAAAAAAAAAACCCTCTATAATAGATATAAAATGATACAAAAGTAAGGGCTCAGGCACACTATTAAAATTGTCCCCTCCATAAAGGAAGATAGGAAATAATGAAGAAAGGAACAAAGAACCTACAAACCACTAGAAACAACAAAATAGTAGTACTGAGTCCTCATTTAACAATTACCTTTGGATGTAAATAGATTAAACTTCCCAATGTAGAGGCATAGATGGCTGAATGCATGAGGAAAAAAACAAGACTCAACTATACCCTGCATACAGCAGATGGATTTCATCTTTAAAGACATGCATAAATTAAGTTAAAGAATGGAGAAATATATCCCATGTGTATCACCATGTTTTGCATCACGGAGACACAGTACTGACACCTACAGCTTAAAGGAGAAGCTTAATTTGGCTGACAGTTTAAAGGGGTTCAGTCTATGATCAGATGACTTCAAGGCAGCTCTTCTTGACATAAGAGGATGGCAGAGCGAAGATGTTCAGGGAACAAGGCCATGCCTGAAACAGACACATGCAGAAGTGTGCTTTCCTGGTGTCTCCTAAGCCAACAAGTTGACATAATTAGGTTTAACAATGATACTGTGCCAATAAAATCCGAAGGACAGCGGGGCAGCTATACTCCAGGTAAAGTCAACTTGAATTAGAAATTGTAACAAGGGATAAAGGATGACACTACCTAATAGTGAAGGGGTGGATTGATCAAAAGATGTAACACTTGCAAGCATATATGTACCCCACCTTGAAGCACCTAACATACAAAGCAGATATTAATTATCAATAGGTCAAGAAAGAGAGAGATTTTTATAGTCTATGATTTCAACACCTATTTCCAGGAATGGACAGAGCATCCAGACTTTCAGATATAAACTAAATGAATTTCGGACTCAAGCATATCCTTACACCCATGAATTTAGTGCACAGGTATAGAGCATTCCACTCAATAGCAAAAGTACATAGTCTTCTCAAGTGTCAGCAAAGCATTCTCCAGGATAGGTCTTATGTCAGAGCAGAAATCTTAATAAATGTAAGGAGACTCAAATTGTTTCAAGTATTGTTTCTAACTAAAATTGTTGAACACTAGAAATTTGTAAAAGGACAAATTTCAAAGACATGGAAATTGAACAGCAAATACTGTTTAGGAACAGTTTGTTCCTAAACTGCAAAATACTTTAAGATAAGCAAAATACGCAGTATGCCAAAATCTATGTCTACAGCAAAACTAATTTTAAGAGGGAAATTTATATCAAACCTACTTTAAGAGGAATAAAATTCAAACAACTTTACACTATAACTCAAAGAATTGGAAGGGAAATTCGTAGTACAAAATTAGAAGGAACTGAACAATAAAGATAACAGCAGAAATAAACAAAAGAATCTAGAAAAGCAATAGGAAAGATCAGCAACCTAAATAGTTTGTCAAAAGGACAAACAGAAAAGATTTAGCAATCCTAACTAATATAACACAGAGAAGGCTCAAGTAAATTCAATCAGAAATAAATGAGGAGATATTAGAACAGATAATATGGAAGTAAAAATGATATTGAGAGACTATTTTAAACAAGTATATTCCCTCAAATTAGATAAAGTATAATAAATTGGCAAGTTAATAGACACACTGAACCTGCCAATAATGAATCACATAGAAATATAAAACATGAACAAATTAATAATGAGTAAGGAGACGGAATCAGTAATAAAATATCTTCCATAAAGAAAAGCCCAGGGTCAGCTGACGTGGCTGATGAATTATATCAGATATTTAAAAAGCTATTTGTATTAGCTTTTTTATAAATTTTGGAAGACTAGTAAAAATATCAGTAATAAAGGCGTTTTATGAAGGTGGCCTTACTCTGATACCAAAGTCAGACAGAAACAGCACAAGGGAAGAGCATGTCAATATCACATATGCAAAAATTCTCAAAGAAATAGAATTCAGCAACATATGAAAAGAATCATCCACCATGATCAGGAGAAATTTATCCCTGAGATGCAAGACTGGTTCAGTATGGGTAAATCAATAAACATGATATGCCTCATTCACAGAAAGACAAAAATTATATTCTCATTTCAACACATGTAGAAAAGCATGCAAAATATACTGAACATTTGCTTGGATAAAAAACTAACTGGATAAAGGAAGAATATAACTCCACACAGTGAAGGTTACATACTGTGTGGCCATCATTAACATCATACTTAATGACGAAGAATCAAAAACTTTTCTTCTAAGGTCTGTAATAGGAAAAAAATGTCCACTCTTGGAATTTCATGTATCATATATGAGAAGTAATATGATGAGAGCAATTTCAGAACAGAAACAAATAAAGGCATCTAAACAAGAGAGGAAGGAATTAAAATATCCTTGCTTGCAAATGACATACTCTTCTATGTAAAAACACCTAAAGACTCTGTAACAAATGTTGTTAAACTAAGGGGAATTAATTCAATAAAGTTCCAGAATACAGAACCAAGATACAAAAGTCAGTAGTAGTTTTATACAAAAAAGAACCTAAGGAAAAAAAATCCAATTTACAATATACGTCTCACATTCCCAGGTTGGAACAATTAATATTGTTAAGGTGTTCACATTACTCAAGGGGTTCTACAAAAACAATGCAACCCCTATCATAAGAAGTTAAAAAATACAAAACTGCAAACGCAAAGGATGCCACACATACAGAGCAATCTGCAGAAAAAGGATAAAACTGAAGACATCACGTGATCTGACTCCCAAATCTGTTGCAAAAACATGCTAATCAAACTAAGATCGAGCAAGCATGGAAAAGCAGCAGAAAAACCAAGTGAAGAGAATGAAGAGCTCAGAGGAAAAACTCAGACCTTCATGAGTAATTAATTTTCAGCAAACACACCAAGAACACGAAATAAAGAAAGATGGCTTTTTTCATAATGTTGCTGAGAAAACAGAATATCAACATGCAGAATATAAATAGGTTCTGTCCCGCATCATATACAAAACTCAACACAAAAGCTACAGAAGCCCTAAAATAAGACTGGACTCTGTAAACCTTCTAGAAGAAAACAAAAGATGAACATTCCATGACATAAGCCTGGCAGTGATTTTTTTTTAATATGACCACAAACACACACACACACACACACACACACACACACACACACACAGCAAAAACCAAGCAAAAACTCAACAGAAAGAAGAGAAAATCTATGGAATGAGAAAAATTATTTTCAAACTATGTACGCATCTATACATCCAATGAGAAGTTAACATCCAAAATTCATGAGGAATTTGTGATTTTAAGCAACTCAAACAACTCAATAGTAAGAAAACAAAGAATAAATTGGAGAAAAGACTGCACAGGCATTTCTCAAAAGAGATTATGCAAAAATTCTCAATATCATTAATCATCACAGAAATGTACATTGCAATGACAGCACCTCCCACCTGTTAGAAGGGTTACTACAAGAATGATGAAATATGACAAGCATCGGAGGAGAACAGGAAAGGCTTGAATAATGTCGCTGGAAATGTAAATTAGGAGACCTTCACTGAAAAAAACACAGAAGTTACACAAAAAAGTCACTGTCATGATTGAGCAATTTTACTAATGGGTGTATATCCAAAAGAAATGAAATTAATGCATCATAGACACAACTGCTTTTCCTTTTCCAGCACCATTCACAAGAGCATGAAGGTAAAGGATTGACTGATAGATTGAAGACTCCATCACAGGATATATGGATTTTTTAGTATATATATATATATATATATATATATATATATATATATATTAGAGAGAGAGAGTGGAATACTCTGTAGCTATAAAAGGAAGGTAATCCTGTTGCTTATGGTAATTTAGATTACACTGGAGAGCATTGTATTAAATAAAATGAACCAAGTACAAAATGATAAATATCACAATACCTTACTCATACATAGATTCTCAAATCATGAATCTTAGAAATAGAGTAAACCAGCAGTTATGAAAGCCTGGAGCAACTCTGGTGTGTGTGTGTGTGTGTGTGTGTGTGTGTGTGTGTGTGTGTGTGCTTGTGTATTAGGGGAGTATTAGTTAAATGACACAAAATTTAAATTAGATGATAGGAATAAGTTTAAGGGATCTACTGTAAAGCCTGGTGATTATAGCTAATAATAATGTGTTATGTCCTTTTAGAAAGAGTAATGGATGTAGTTATGAAGAATAGTGGGTTTTGCTGGCTCGTAGTTTTATGTGTATATAACATACTTTCACCTCTCATTGCTCTTTCTCTTTCCCTCTGATTCTTTACCTTTTGTATTCTCTCTTCTATTGTATCATATCCTTAAAAATCACTGAGAAAGTAAGTGTTGTCACTATCAAAAAAGAAATATGTGAGATAAACCTCCTGTTTTTTAGCTTAACTGACCTATTGCAAAGTATGTACCTATCTTACAACTTCATGTGGTGCACAGAAAACACATGTAACTTTGTCTGCTGAAAAATGATTAAAAATATATCTCTTAAATAATAGCCAGTCACCTTCCTTCCTTACAATTTATTTAATTGTGAAGAATGATTGATAATATTGCCATTATTTTAATTCTTTGATTTAAAACATACAGTAGGGTGAGTGCCACTGCCGTGGCCGTCCATTGGAAAGGCAGGAATGTGATATGACCAGCAGCTTGAACCTTAGGGGCCCCCTGTGACAAGCTTTAACTCATTCAGAGTGGTCGGATGGTTTTGCGCTATGGTTAAGACAAGACATGTTTTAAAGTGGCTATAAATCACAGATCAGGAGCACTGCATTAACAGGAAATTCTGGCAATCTTGTTGAAGTTGCAAGATTGTACTGCTTCAGTTTCCCAGGTTTTTAAGAAGCATCCTCACAGGAGATGTACTGTTATGATCTTGAGATGGAGAATCAAAGTTCTCAGTGGAAACCAGCCCAGTCTCACTCAAAAAACGTGTTGCCCTGTGCGCTGCCACACATCTGTGAGCCCAGAGCTCAGCAGGCTGAGGCAGGAAGATAAATGAAAGTTTGAGCCAGCCTGGGCTACGTGATGAGTCCAATGACAGCCTAAGCCACAGAGGGAGACTTTATGTCAAAAAAAGACAACCCTGCCCACAAAAGTCCATGTCAATCAGGAACCAACATCTAGAGGAGGTTAGCCATGTTTTTTTATCTTAATGGAGTTGAGTGAGCTGAGCTTGTATCCAGGAATACTTTAGTAAATTCAGAATATTGTACCAGCTTATTACAACATTTCAGAAGCATGTTCAGGCAACGGCCTGAGAAACAGCAGATGGCTTCATTCTCCACTCTTCACAGTGCTCCAAGTTACATGTCACCTCTGGCATGGTGCTTTTGTCAAATAAAAGCATCCCTGTGTGTCATTATCCACCTCATTCACTGGATTTGGGACCCTAAGTGTCCTGTCTCTTTCCCAAAGTTGGAATGCCCATGGAAAGTAAATGGCTTGAATTGACTCAGCAGGTCCCGGTAGCATGAGAGCTCAACCAAAGACAGCAAAGAGGACTTCTTCACCTGCTGTGGAAAATGGCAAGAATGAGGGCACAAATGTGTTCAAAGTGGCAGGTGGGCATGTTAGGGGGATTAATGCAAGCTGTCTTTTACTGTAATAAGTTATTTTAATTTAAAGAGGCGCTGTATTTTTTTTAAGCACGTCCCATACGTATTCTCTTGTACATACACTATTATTGCATATGTTCTCCTAGGTGTCCAGAAAAAATATAGAAGGGATATATATTTTCAAAGTTGAGATTAAACTAATGAAAAAATAGCTTCTATCTCTGGAAGCTTCAAGGACAGAAAAGATGAATTGAAAACTGGAAGTTGTATGAACATTATTTGCCCGACACATTTTCCTGTGCTGTTGAACTGCCATGATGTGGCTCACAATCTCTAAATTGCCTTTCGTTTATTTTATTTTTTTTTCACTCTCACTTCCCAGTTAGAGTGGAGCTACAGAGCTGCTGGCAATGGGGAGGGGAAGAGGTGGGTGTTAGCAGAAGAATCATTTATATTATTTTATTTTTAGGATAAGATAAGCAAGTTCAGTAAAGAAATTCTTGCTTTCTGGGTTAATCTGCTGTATTTTTGGGTGGCTCCCTTGATGTTGCGATTGTGGAGACTTCAACAAGGCCTTTTTTCCTGCCTCTAACATATTCTTCATTCATTTGATTCAAAGAACACATAAAGCAGGCTTCATTTGGGCCAGGGGCTGTATTTTATATGAGACAAAGTTGGAAAAGAGAACAATTTTGCCTTTAGATAGTTTATACTCTGGCAGAACATACAGAAAGGAAGAAAGACATCAAATAATTAACACGCTGATAAGAAAAAACTTCAAGACTATGCGGAGGCATCGTACAGAAAAGTTTATGTGAGGTTTGAAGTCAGAGTGTCCTGAACGCGTGGTGCAGGGTGACCGGACGGCGGCGTCGAGGTTAGAGAGCAGGAGGGAAGATAATGAAGAGCAATAAAGGGCCAAACGCGGTGGACGGGGCAGAGGCTGAGCGCGCAGCTGGATCGTAACGCATCCCAGGTACTTGGCCTTGGGCAACCAGTTACCTGTTTTGACCCTTAAATTTTCTCTAGAAAACTGGACAGTGATACTTCTGGGTTATCACCACTGAGACACTGTATGTAAAGGGCAGCCATAGCCACCGGTTGATAGAAACCCAACAGGAAGCAGAAAGGCCTATGAAAGGTTGCTGGGATTTCGTAGGATGAGAAGACCTCACAGAATATGAGGGCGTGGCTAAGTCTCAGGGCCAGTCGCAATCAGAGCATCACATACCGCCAGGATGCTATTGCTGCTCATACCTGCTTCCATATGGTTGCAGATGTTACTCTTTCTCACTAGACACCAGATTTTTATTTATAGGACATGGTCTTGGCCTCCCAAGAATATGACTTCTGAGTTTTAGATCTTTGACTAGTAGTCATTCGAAGAGAGTTTGTCTTGTTCAGTTCTAGTCCCCAAAGTGTCAGGAAAGTAGTAGTCAGATGAGTACACTACCCCATCAACTGTGATCTTCCTGCATCAGCCTCCCAGGTGCTGGAATTACAGGTGTGCGCCACCACACTTGGCTTGTAGCTTTGATAAAGTGAAGGACAGAAGCATTTTTAACTTTCTTTAGAAGCAAGGCAGGACATGTATGACTATTCTTTCCTGTGCTCATGTTAATCTATGCATTAGTTTATTCCTTCCTTGTTTCAGCAAATAATTATTGCGATCAAGAGAAATGTCATGAGCACACTACACCACCAACTTTCTCTCTCTCTCTCTCTCTCTCTCTCTCTCTCTCTCTCTCTCTGCCTGTGTCTCAGTCTCTGTCTCTCTGTCTGTCAGTCTGTCTGCCTCTCAAGTTTAAACCAGACATAATTTGCAAGCTATTCTCACTTGAACACAAAAGCCACGCTGGCCACAGAGCGAGGTAACAATGTACTCGTGCGGTGGCTCCTGGAACAACCTTGGTGACAGAATTAGAATTTCTCAGAGGAGAAGGGAGCTAGAGACACAAGGCAACCCTAGGTTTTCTTCAGCGGTGGTGAACGTTACCCGGCACGAATGCTATCACACGCCACACAAAGCCTTAGCGGTGAAGGGTTACCGTTATTATTTCTGTAACACAGGCAGAGACACTCAGGTGTAGGGAAAGCATTATTTTCTTCATCATCGTATGCTTAGGAAAATAAGAAATCAAGAAACCAAACAAGGCTTATCTACTCAGAGCTTGAGTTTTAGAACATTCTGAAAATTTAATTGTATTAACATCTTTCATAGACCAGATTCCTACTTCTGGTCTCAGAAGGTAATTCTGAACCCAGGCCAGTGGAGAAGCACTTCATTCCTCCCCTCCTCGCCCCCCTCCCCTCTTGCTGTGTGTCTCTGTCTCTCCATCTCTCTGTCTCTCTGTCTCTCTCTCTCTCCCCTCCCCCCCCTGTGTGTTTCTGTCCCTCTGTCTCTCTCTCTCATGTTTAAACAGACATGGTTTGCCAGCTATTCTCACTTGAACACAAAGCCAGAGCTGAACTCAGAACTAGGAACTTTTTAGAGGTTGGAGGTCACATAACTTTGCTGTGATTCTGTTTCCCATATCTGTATCATCTTCCTCTTTCCAACACAGCATAAATACTGCACCTTTAATGCTAGACAGTGACTTTCACATGTAGATGCTGCGTTTTTATAACCTTTGGTAGTGTTCATCCTCACTTAAAGTTACAGACCTCTGCAGAAATTAAAGAGAAAATGTTCTGTGATTCTAAAAATGGATGTGGGAAGATTCTGACCATATTTTTAAAAGCCAAACACATCCAATGCCTATGTCAGTCAGAGATTAAACAATGGACCAAACCCAAGTTGACTCAAAGCTTTCCAATGCTCCACAATAGTTGATTGTATTGCCCAGTGATGCTCCTTGACATCCCAAATGAAGCAAATATCCAGAATTGTCTCTGTCATTGAGGCAAGGTCTTGATCTGTATTTCAGGCTGGCATTGAACTGGTAATGTAGGCCAGGATGGGCTCCAACACACAGCAATCTTCCTGCATCAGCCTCCCAAGTGCTGGTATTACAGGTGTGTACCACCACACTTGGCTTGTAGTTTTGATAAAATGAAGGACAGAAGCATGTTTAACTTTTCTTAGAAGCAAGGGAGGACATGTATGACTGTACTTTTCTGTGCACTTGTTAATCTGTGCATTAGTTTATTCCTTCATTGTTTCAGCAAATAATTATTGAGATCAAGAGAAATGTGATGGAAGAGGGGACCCAGTACAAATAGGGCTTAATTTCTATTTGTAGGATTTCGAAATTCTGAAGTAAGTATGACAGAATATCAAGGTTTGTTTAAAACTTGTTGGAGGTTTAATGGTGTTTCTTGTCAAGCCAAGTATCTTGAACATAATACAGAACATTCTGTTGGGAAGAAAGAAGTAAAATGTTAATGCACTTCTATTTCTATTTCTCAAAGTACTAAAACCATTCCATTTTGCTTCCATTTCTTTTTTAAAAAGGCACAGCTGTGTTGTGCTGTGCACAACTGGTTCTGGCCTTTGGCTACATCCTTCTCTGTGTCCAGTGCTTCTGCCAGAGGGGGCCGTGGCAGACCCTTGAGCTGGAAATTAAAAGGATATATACAACTAAAAAGCACACACCTCTTAAAATCTCCTGTCTTCAACCAAAAATCGAAGGTTCCTGTTTGAAACATTAGAATACATACCATAGAGAGCTGGAAGCATCTACTCTGACATAAACTGTACCCTAGGAGTTTACATTGCCCCATCCTGAGTGCCAAGATATGGGATCAATCACTTTTTAAAATCTCACTTCCTTCATCAGTACTTTGGGAAACATAAAAGCAATAGTATTCACCTCAAGGTTGTTCTAGAAAGAAATGGACTTACCCTGACACCAATAGGGGTTACATTTGCATGGTTCCTTGCATAGATTTTCTCCAATGTCAGTACTTGATTTTGTACTTTTAAAATATTTTTCTTAAGCAGGATTGCCCTCTGTAGTTTTAAGCTGTATGAACTCTGGATCTATTTCTGTGTATTCAGCTTGTAAAACATGTTTCACGTATGAGAGGAGCCATGCAGGACTTTTCTTTCTCTGTCTGCTTTTTCCATGTGTGGAGTGTGGTTCTGTTTCATCCACATTGTCAGAAGCATTAGGATATCCTTCCCTCTTAAATGTTAAATCATATTAAATCAACTGCTTACAAATATTAAATAATACCTACAAAATCCCTTCACAGCGATATCCAGGTGAGGGTTCAACCTAATAACTGGGCACTGTGGGAATTAATGATTTGACATAAAATTGTCCCCCGCACAGGAAATGCTCAGCAAAGCAGAGGTGCATGCTGTGCAAAGGCTTAATTATTTTCTTACTATTTTGCTTTATTATAACCATACTTTCTAGAGCAGTCCCTAGAACTTGAAAAGTTTCTCAAAAAATTCTTGCAAAAATGATTATTTTAAGAAATGCAAACTGGGATGAATTAATTCAAGCATAATCATGAAATCAGTAGCAAACAACTCATAAATGGGTCCCACAAAATGGCAGTCATGATCCAGTGCAGAGGCTCGATGGCACGTTAACTAATATGGAATGGAGTTGATGCGCACCTTGATTTTTGCCGTGGTCCACAAGTCTGGGTCTCAGCGTACTGTGATGAATAAAGTTTAGAGTCCCTGGAATGAGAAGTTAATGCTATGATCTCTGTAGAGTGATTTTACTTGCTGTCATGGTTAAAATTAACTGCATCAACTTGCTTGGCTTGGGAGCCACTGAGAATTAGAAAAGCAGTCTTGTGGGCATGTCTGAGTGGGTGTGGAGGTGAACCTTGAATTTGTATCTCATCTGTGGCCCCTTCTTTTCTGGCACTGTCCCCTGCTCTGCCCGCTACCAGAAGCTGAAAAGCTTTGCCTCTGCTGTACCTGTCGCTGTGTTTCCTGGCCTCGGAGCAAGTCTTAGGCCAGGCCGTGGGACCCTGGAAAGCCTGAGCCAGATTAAATCTCTCCTCTGTTAAACTGTGGGCTGTCAGGTATTGTGTTCCCAACAACAGAAAAGTGGGTTAACCCACATTCTAGGAGGAGAGGGAGCCTTAGAAAATCTGACATTTACACTTTCGTGACTAATATTCCCTGATTATTGATGAAATGGCTGGATTTAGTTTAAAAACTTGTAACAGATAAATTCTTTCTCATTTGGATTGTCCAGAATGATAGGCAGCAATCTGTAAGATATTCCCCTCCTTGTCTTCCTCACTATTTTCTCTGTACCAAGTAGTGAGCCCAGTGTTTACCTTTGTCTCATCCTAATGGACCTCTTATTTCAAAGAGTGCTTGTTCTTCATAAGACAGCCACAGAGAGGGAGTGTCAGGCAGAAGAATTACGTTCTAAGACTGACCAAACAGGTTTCTTAATGCAAGGGAAGCCTGTAGGGCTGGCCTGTGGTGAAAGAAGGCAAAATAGATTAAAACAAGCCCCGCCTTTCTTTCCTTCTGCAATCCTACTGTAGTCTTTGCTAAGAGCAGGTATTAAATTATTCTGTTTTCCTATGTTCTTAATAAATCAGGCTGCTCTAGAGGTCAAAGATGTATGGTGGTATCTGTGTCTCAGTTACAATCTCTCATCAGTAGCTCTCTTCGGAATGGCTCTTCCCGGGAACATGTCTATCCTCATTAAAATCCCAATTGCTTTTGCTCCTTCGACACTCTTGAGCAAGATTTATTGACCCCTTCTCATGAGAGTTTTGTGCATCTGACTTATAGTGTACACATATCAGACACCGGCTCAGCTGAAATACTTTGGAATGTGAAGTCTCAGAAGAGATTGCAGCTAAGGCACATGTTCCAATACCTGAGTCAGTGTACTCTATGCATTTTCCTCTGCGTGAGCAGGGCATGGCTGAATCACCCCAACAGCGAGTGGAGAATTCAAATAAGGATGGCTTGTTTCACATCAGTGGAAGAAAAAAACCAGCAGACTTATCAGTCATAAATTCTTTGGCAGTTGATATAAACTGTTAATCCTTTAATAAATGAAATAATGCATATGTTTATGTCATTGCATGTCCCCAAAACACTGACTACCTAAATATGAATTGGTCACACCACCTGTATCTGGTCTGCGCTAGATCGTAAAGACCCAGATTGTGGAGAAGATGAGTTTTGACTTGTGGGAACAGATTCTAAAAGAAAAATTTAAGACTTTCAATGGCACAATCTAAGTTAAGTACTATGAAGGAAAAATTCAGAGGAATGTGTGACTGTATAATGAAGGGACCTTATTTTGGATGGTAGCAAGAGGTCTTGACCTCCCAAAAGAGTGACTCTTAGTACAAAACTGGAAGGATCACTACGGGTGATTAAGGAGAAAACTCTCTGTGCCTCCATTTCTCATAGGTAATGTGAAAGAATTGGACTAAATTTCCTTCCAGCTCGAAAACTGAATCATCCACCAAACCCGGAGATAGAGGATTTAAGTTGGACTGGGAAACAGATGTGGCCATTACGCAGGAAGCTGCTGGTTTTTAAATTCAAGTGCATTGTTCATTATATAGCTCAGTAAGAAAAGATCCCTAGAACTGGTATTTGGGCACCTGATCTTTTTGCAATATGTTCAGTTCATATTCTTTACCTTGAGCTGAGGTCCCATGACATTTTCAGTGTGTTTTAATCAAAATCCAAAGCATAAACCGCATAATGGCTCCAGATTTCTCTTTTGATATACATAGACGGCCTCAGGAAGGCATTTCCTCTCCATATATAATCATCCTTTCAGTGGGATATATGCTTTAAATTAGGCATCGATTCTATGAATGAGCCATGTTAACATTTAAAGGACTTTCTGAAGTGAGAAGTGCACATAGCACGCATTATGCGAAGCTCTCAATTCATTCCTTTTGGAAATATTAGCATCTGGGCTTCCATCTGAGTAAAAGCATCTAATTTTAATTTACAATTTTTTTTAAGAAAAAAGTAAGGTGATAGTTGCCTTATAGGCTGCTCAGAGGATATGAGTATAGGGATGCTGAAGCCAGGCAAGGATGGAAATTGAGACGGTTTTGAGCATGGAGGGAGCAGACTGCTTTCCAAAGCGAGAAATGATTTCTTGAGTTAACGATGGCTCAAATCTTAAGCTTTCTTCCACATATATATCTTGATATTTGATACTTTCTACAAGTTTGTCCTATAAAAGGAATTACTGAGTACCAGGCATGTGGAAAAATTGAGAAATGGAATTCATGCTGGGTTTAAATACTTGGCTCCCACCACCCTCAACACCATGACATTTGTGGTTATGATTTTGTGGCAGACACACAATCCCCATGTTTTCTGTAAAATATATCTAGTTTGCATGACATAATTCAATATAAAAATATTTCATGCCATTACAAACACACACAGAAGACTTCCAGGTGTTTCTCCTAATAAGGCAGAAAAGAAACATCCCTTTAGAGCTTTTAGAGAACCTTTTAATTCTGTTGTAACTCCTCACAAAGTAATCTGGATTCTAACTTTTCAAGCAATGATGATTGTAATAGAAATTTTTGGATAGTCATTTTATTACACGAAATGTAACTACTGGGCCTGTACACCCTCAAAAGTAGGATGACAATTCAAGAAATGCTGGGGTTGCAATTTTTCATGCAAAAAGTGTCTTCTCCATTGTCTGTCATTCAAAACTGGTCAAGAGTTGGCTTGTTTCTTATGACAAGGGACTGGCCGTGGATTTATGGTAACAAGAGGAGCGAGGAGCTCGCCCAACTTCACCTGTTTAATCCTTGTAACCCATCACACTCTGTGGGCAACGCTGGAGAATGATCCAAACAAATGGATCACGCTGGGACCTGGGAGGAGTGTCCCCACCACAGGCAGTAAGGAAGTCCTAAGCTTAAGAAGGGACTAAACTCAACACCTTTCCCAGTTACTGTTGTCCTAAATACCAGGTGCAGCGTCAAAACAGTTGTGAAGGACCATGGGGCAAAATATGGTAATGAGTCAAAATATCAAGCTGAGAATTAGGGCTTAGATAACGAGCAGACAAATGAACTGGGAATATTTATGCACAGAAGCAGGAGTACCTAGACTTAGGTTCCAAGCATGAGTGTATGTCCAGAGCAACCTTAATACTGAACATACTTGCAAAGGTTGACACAGAAGGATGGCTGTGTCAGAAGGTAAAGAAATTCAGAAAATCACTGAATTAAAAACTGTACCTTGTCTTTCAAATACTATTTTCCTCTAGGTTTAGAACTCCCGTTAAATCAATATTTGGAATAAGAACAGCGGTATCACTCTCTAATAAGCTTCATAGTGCTTGACATGCTGCTATGATTTCTTTATTAAATGATATCAACTGTAACAACAAATAAAGGCCTATAATATTCCTAGGCATCATAATATCCAAAATTATTCCATCAAAGAAACAATAATTTACATTTAATATCATTCTTTAGATTTCATAATGTTATGGTAGTCTGACACATTTGTGGCCTACTGTGTTACACAGATATTTGTTTAAACAGAATAGCTTATCATAAGATAAAATGAGTTTATTAGAATTCAGGCAAAAAAATTAGTTTTCTGAACTATGGAGTTCTTAATTGTATAATTCATCAACAGGAACTTATTGGATACATCATATGTTCCAGGTAGCAGACAAAGAATGACGTTGAAAGACAAATAGAGATCATGTCATGTAATTTACTCCCAGGTAACCTAGCGAAGCAAGCCAGTGCTAGAGTACAGACTGATGTGTCCTTTGGTGGAGTGTACATAGTGTATATAACATGGTTTAGAAGTCTGCAGAAGGGAAGGGAATATTGGTCCCATCCTCTGGAAGGGTCATTTAAAAGAAGGTTGAACTGAGCCATTTGCATAGCATTACTAGGCAAAAGTCAAGGTATTTGTCAAAGGATATTTTGAGCAGAGATAAAGGCATATGTAACTCCCATAAGCATGATGTGTGAGAAGCTCACAGTGTGTGGTAATGGAAGTTGTCAGTGAAATGAGATAAAGCTAAGAGGTAAACTAGACAAAGATTAAACAAATCTGATATTTTCAGAAAATTTTATTTGTGCATGTACATGTGTGCAAATAAAAAACAACTCATCATGTTTAATTGAAAAATTAATATTTGAGTAGTAGAAATTTATATATAATAATAATTATTGTTATTATTATTTGGGTCTTCTTGCCCTTTGCAAGCACAAACAAAAGTATCACCATAAGAATTACATGGGCTCAAGTTTGAATTTCATCTCCTTTATTCCTTGACTCTGTGACCTTGGGAAATGCTCATGACCTTGGGAAATTGAAGTGCAAGGTTGTTACAAAGTACAATGAAACAGCACATAGACAGTTTATACCCCAGGGTTTTAAAGGTGCTTGAATCGTTAATTATTTTTCACATGTGTATCCTTCATGCCCAAAGACTCTACTTTTATTTAGAAATAGCCAAGTGAACACAAAATTATTTGCAGGAGAAGAATAATAAACTTTACATTAAGCTGATGAATTGAGATTAATTTTGGTTAAGGACTAGTGACAAAAATGTTGTCTCCCTTTGGGGACTGGTACAATACACTTACTTCTCTTTCCCTCTCTGTCTCTCTCTCCCGGTCTCTCCCACATTCCCCCCACCCAATGTCCTCGTGCCCATCTGAACATCTGAAATCATCTCCTACGCGGTGGCTTACTCTTCTCTAGTCACTGTGGATGGCACTGCATCTTTATACTTGAAGTATAGATTCCTTGGCTTTTAAGTCAGACCAACTGCTGCGAGGGTCTAGTTCCTCACGGAATCAGTGGCATGACACATTTTTGCCAGTGTGAAATCTCTATTTTGAATTTCATTTTGAGCCCTGTGGAAATGAGTATCTATGTGGGTAAGTAAACTGCAACACGGCTGGCAAGTCTGCTTCAAGTTTCAAGGAGCAGAAATGAGGTAAAAATCCCAAAGATCCCCTTTTATTACCAGAGATTTTTTCAGCCATCTCTCCCAGTTATTATACAACAGATACCCAACTGGCATTAGATACAACTGAGATCCTTTCTCTGCAGACCTGACGATTTCTTAACTTTTCGTGAGTTATATGGAAAGAGAAAACTCCACAAGGAGTCACTAGATAACTATGAGAACTTTGCGGAATGTAGAGCCTCTCAAATTTGTAATAGCAGCACCATCTGACAGAAAATTTCAATGACGGTCAAATGAACTTGTAAAAAGCCAAATCTCTGTTTCTACAGCTAGAATGCAGTAATTATGCTTGGGTCAAATCATTTTTATTTCCTCCTTAATGAGTGGACATTAGGGCCCTTCCATTTTTATTCTTTCCTTGAAAGCATGTGTTTTTGCATCTGTGAGGACATTCTAGATTCCCTTAGAAATGTGATAACAAATAGCCCAAAGCATAGTTTAGATCAGATCTTCAAAGCAAACTAATTGGATATTTATTTTCAGCATATGCATTTATTTATTTCCATGCTTTTTCTGAATAACATTTGAAACAACTAAACATGATGGCAGGCACAACACTAAATGATGCAAATAGAAAAACGATGAAAGCAGACATCCGCCCTTATGTTACCCTGCATCCATTTCGTTGCATAAATATCAGTTACCGTTCACGGTTTTGTCAGTCCTGATACTTGTCTGACTGAAATAAGAACACCTTGTTGCTATGACATGATCACAGGGACAGACCACGAGCTCCAGACCGGTGGTGGGAAAACATGGGAGGTGAACGTGTGAGCTGCCCCAGGCACATGGCTCTGAGGGTGCTTTCTGGCTGCTAACTACATTTTGTCAGGGTGTGCCTTTGCTTGGTCATTTGCTGAGTCCTAAAACCTTTGCCCAGTGTGATTATCATGCATCCCACCCATGTCAGGCTTGCTTCCCTCATAGTTCTATAGGAAAAATTATCAAATTTATTTCCTGTCAATATTCTTTAGTTTCTTTTAACCCTCTCCTTCTCTTCCCTAACAATATGTTCACATTGAGCTGGAACCCATCAAGAAAAGATTGACTTTTTGTTGAAGCTACATTTACACTGGTCTTCCGGCTAGTGGTCCAGGGTTTTCTACCCAGAATTTACTCTACTAGTGGGACATGCAACATTATTGTATACATGGTAACCAAAGATTTGGACAAGCAGAATTACATGTTATGCTTAATATTCCTTCATACAGTATGTGGATCAATTATTTTTAAAATTTTATTCTAGAGAGAATAGTAAAAGAGAAAAAAAGAACAATAGCGGCATACCAGCATCACAAACATAAACAAAACAAAGCAAGGACATTTGATAAAGGGTTTCAAGACAAAATGACATGAATTAACAATGGTTACTATACAACATATTGTTATCTTCAACTACTTTGCACAGATTACCAGATGCAAGAATAGAGGACTGCTCAAACTGTTAAATAAGAATAAGAAAATAATTATTACATAAAACGTTAGAGATAATACAGAGTCTCACTAGACAAAATGGTAGGAATTCACTAGGATAGTTCCATTGCATACTGTTTCCTTCTATTCAGGTGTTCAGATTACCAGATATAAACATTCAAAATTGGTCAGAACATAAAAAGTTTTAAGCACTACCTGTTCCTTTCACTATATATACCATCAGACATCAGCAGTACAGTTATTCCAGATATATATATATATAATCCTTCCTTCTTTCTTTCTTCTTCTTTAATTCCATTCACTCATTTCTTTGAAGAATTTTTTTCCCTTTCCTATCATTTATTGCACGTTTTGAGTTTTACTTATTCTTTCAGGTTCCTACACCAGGGAGACAATATGATGTTTACACATGTGGGTTAAATTTATTTCACTTATGAATATGGTCTTTACTTGCATCCATTTACCTACAAAAGCCTCGAGTTTATCTTTTTTATAGTTGAGTAATACTCCGTTGTATGAAAATACCACATCTTCTTTATCCGTTCCTCAGTGGATGGGTATTTGTGTTGTTTCCAAGATTTAGCTATAAAAAAATTATGCTGCTGTAAACATGGGTGCACATATATCGCTGTGGTATGTTTTTGATTCTTCTGGGAAAAATGCTCAGAAGGGGAATAGCTGGGTTAAATGAGACTTTCAATATCCTAGTTTTGTGAGGAGCCTGCAAGATGATCTGCACAGTGGTTTCACCAATATACACTCCCACCAGTGCTGGAGTAGGATTCCTTTCTTGCCAGAGCTCCTCCAGCATTTGCTCTTGGTTGATTTCTGGATGATAGCCCTTCTTTCTGGGGTGAGATGAAATCTCAGTGTTGTTTTAATTTGCATTTTGTGAATGACTAATGATGTTGAACATTTTTTCATGTATTTATTTGCCATTAGTATTTCTTCATTTGAGAAGTCTGTATTCATCTCAGATGCCCATTTTTGGATTGGGTCTTTGAATTTGGGGGGCCTGATTTTTAAAAATTCTTTATATGTCCTAGATAGAAGTCCTTTGTCTGAAGGGAAGTTGGCTAAAATTTTTTCCCAATTCTTGGGTTTTCTTTTTACTTTATAGGTGATTTCTTTAAATGTGCAAAAGCTTTTCAATAAGATGAGATCCCAGTTGTTGATTCTTTGAAGTACTTCCTGTGCAGTTTGGTTTTTGTGCATGAACTCTCTGCCTACCCTATGTCTTCAAGATTTTTACCTACTTTCTCTTCCAATTAATTTAGTGTTTCTGTTTTAATATTTAAAGCTTGGATCCATTTTTACTTTAATTTAGTGCATGGCGAAAGACATGGGTCCAGTTTTAGTCTTTGGCATGTGCAAAGCCAGTTTTTCCAGCACCATTTATTAAAGAGGCTATCTTTCTTCACTGAACATGTTTGGCCCTTTTCAAAGATAAGGTGACTGAGTCTATTTGTAGATGTATCTGTATTTTCTAACCTGCTCCATTGATCTTCATGTCTGTTTTTGTGCCAGTACCATGCTGATTTTGTCACAGTAGCTTTCTAATGTAATTTCAAGTGAGGCCTTGTGAGACCTCCTGCCTTTCCTTTGTTTCCCAGCATTGCTTTTGCTGTCCTAGGCCTCTTCTGGCTCCAGATGAACTTTAGGAATGTTTTCTCTATATCTGTGAGGTATACTAATGATATTTTAATTGGGATTATATTGAATCTGTATAACAATTTTGGGAGTATGGTCATTTTCACAATGTTGGTTCTTTCTATTCAGGACCAAGGAATACCTTTCCATTTTCTGATATCCACTTCACTTTTTTTTTCAGAGCACTATAATTTTCACTGTATAGAGCTTTTACTTCTTTTGTTAGATTGATACCTAGGCATTCCGTCCTTTTAGATGCTATTGTGCAAGATGTGATTCCTCTAATTTCTTTTTCAGGCTGTTTGTTTCTTGTGTACAGGAATGCTATTAATTTTTGAGTGTTAAGTTTGTATCCAGCTATCCTACTGAATTGGTTATTAAATCCATAAGAATTTTGGGGGATCTTCTATGTAGAGTATCATGCCATCTCTGAATAATGATAATTTCATTTCTTCCTTTCCTATCTTTATTCTTTTTATTTCTATCTCTTGTCTAATTGCTCTAGCTAATATTTCTATAACTGTACTGAATAGGAGTGGTGACAGTGGAAATCCTTGTCTTGTTCCAGATTTTAAAGTGAAAGCTTTCAACTTTTGACAATTTAGTATGATGTCAACTGTTGGTTTATCATAGATGGCTTTTACCAGAGTGAGGTAAAGCCCATCTATTCCTATTTTCTGTAGGGTTTTTATCATGAATGAGTGTTGAACTTTTTCAAAGGTTTTTTCTGTGTTGATGGAGATGATCACGTGATTTTTGTCTTTGGCTCTATTGACATGGTATATTACATTAACTGATTTGCATATATTGAACCATCCCTGCACTTCTCAGATGAGTCCCACTTGGTTATGGTGTATAACCTTCTTGATGATTTGTTGTATTCTGTTTGTTAGTAGTTTATCGAGAATTTTTGCATCTATATCCATTAGGGAGATTGGCCTGTAGTTCTTTTTTTGGTTGGGTCTTTCTCTGCTTTTGCTATCAGGATAATACTTGCCTCCAGGAATGAGTTGGGAAGAATTCCTTCCCTTTCAATTTCCTTAAAGAGTTTGAGAAGAATTGGTGTTAAAACTTCTCTAAATTTGTTGTAGAATTCAGCTGTGACTCCATCAAGACCTGACTTTGTTTCATTGGCAACTTTTTTTTTTTATTATATTCTCAATTTCACTGGCTGATATTGAATTATTCTTGATTTTTATATCTTCATTCAGCTTCGGTAATTCATATGTATCTGGAAAACTGTCCGTTTACTCTGTGTTTTCCATCCTATGAGAGTAAAGATTTTCAAAATAAGTATTGATTATCTTCTGAATTTCTACAGGATCTGTAATGATTTCACCCCTTTCATTCCTTATTGCATGTATTTCAGTTTTTTTTCTTTCCTTTTTTGATAAGGTTGGCTAGGGGTTTATCTATTTCATTCATTCTTTCAAAGAACCAACTCTTTGATTTATTATTTCTTTGCATTATTTTTTAGTGTCCATTGAATTAATTTCTTCCCTGAGGTTTATAATTTCCTGTCTACCTTGGGCTTTAGATTTGACTTGCTGTTCTTTTTCTAGGAGCTTCAGATGCAGCATAAGATTTTTTATTTGTGCTCATTCTGTGTTCCTGAGGTGGGAGTTCACCACTATAAATTTCCCTCTCAGGACTGCTTTCACTGTATCCCACAGGTTCCTGTAAGTTGTACATACATTTTCATTTGATTGTAAATAGTGTTTAATTTCTACTTTGATTTCTGTCTTTTTGTGTGTGTGGTACTGGGGATCGAACTCAGGACCTTGCTTGCCAGGCAGGGACTTTATGCCACTGAGGTATATCCCCAGCCCTCTACTTTGATTTAATCTATGACCCACTGGTTGTTCAGGAGGGTGTTATTTAATTTTCAACTATTTATGGAGTTTTGTGATTTCTTTTGTCATTAATTTCCAATTTCATTGCACTATGGTCCAGTAATATACATGGGTTAATTTTAATCCTTTTGCATTTTCTTAACCATGTTCTGTGTGCTAGCGTATGGTCTACTTTACAGAATGTCCCATGTGCAGCTGAGAAGAATGTGTATTCTGATGCTGTTGGATGGAACATTCTGTAAAGGTCTACTAATTCCACATGTTCAATAGTTTGGTTTTGTTATTTCTTTGCTGATGTTTTGTCCAGTTGACCTACCTCTCTGTGACAGTGGTGTGTTAAAATCCTGTTATGATTGTGTTACTGCTTATTTCATTTTTCATGTCTGTTAAACTTCATCTTATATAGTTCAGTGCTCCTATATTTGGTGCATAGATGTTTATGATTGTTAGCTCTTCCTCTTGAAACTTTCCCCTCACAAGTATGTAGTGAACTTCTTTATCTCTTCTGATTGTCATTGGTCTGAAGTTCACGTTGTCTGCAAACAGAATGGCCACATCTGCTTTTCTCTGGCCCCTGTCATGTGGAGTATCATATTCCATCCTTTGATTTTCAGTCTATGAATTTCCTTTTGAGTTAAATTTGCTTCTTGTATACAGCATAGAGTTAGATTTTGTTTCTTGATCCACTCTGCTAGTCTGCTTCTTCTGGTTGGTGCATTGAGACCGTTCACACTGATGGTTATAACTGAGGTGCACTCGTTTATTTTTGTCGTGTTATTTTCTTGCTGTCGGGTCCTCCTTTTTCCCTCTGTTTAACATCTTACTCTCCTTGGTGGTTCCTTTCTGTTGTTGTTCTTGAAGTTGTGGTCTGTTTTATCTCTTTCTAGAATATCTTTTAGAACTCTGTAAGATTGGTTTGGTGCTTATGAATTTCTTCAGTTGTCCTTTATCACGAAAATATTTTACTTCTCCATTAAATTTGAAGGATAGTTTTTCAGGGTACTTCAATCTGGGTTGGAATTTGTTTTCTTTCAGTACCTGAAATACTTCACTGCAAACTCTTTTTGGCCTGACGGTTTGTGTTGAGAAATCTGCCATGATTCTGATTGACTTTCCTTCATAGGTGATCTGTTTCTTTTTTCTAAAAGCTTTTAATATTCTGATCTTTTGTTGAGTTTCTGGGATCTTGAATACCATGTCTGGGTGTAGGTTTATTTTGGTTATGATTAACTGGAGTTCTATACGCTTCACTTATCTGTATGTCCAATTCTTTTTCCACGCCTGGGAAATTTTCTGCTACTGCTTCTGAAATTAGTCTTTTTATGTCATTTGTTTTGACACCTGCTATTTCATTGATATCTATTAATCAGACATTGTTTTTCTTTGCTTCATCTTTCAGCTATTGAATTGTTATTTCCTGGTTTTTTCTTGTTTTTAAGAGATCCTTCCTTTCACATTCATTAGTGGCAATGCTTTCTTCAAGGTCTGAAAGTCTATCTTCAGCTTCGTTCAGGCAGTTTTGCCAGCTTTCAATGGAATTTTTAATTTCCTGGATATCTGTTTGAATCTGTTTAATGTATTCTAGTTCTTTTCTATAGTGTTCACTCAAAGTTTCCATGAGTTGTCTGTCCTCTTCTATTTTCCTATGAATGTCATCATTGGATATGCTGAACAATTCTTTCATTATTGTTATCATTTCTTTTTTTACCTGAGACATTATTTCTGATCTGATGTCTTCTATGGCCTGATGGAGTTGTTTCTTTACTTCAGTTACTATCATTTCAGAAATTTCAGATATATGACTTCCAGGCTCTTCTATGCTGATGTGTCCTGGAGATCTGAAGTTGCATTTTGCTGCTCCATTTTGTCATTTTTGAAGAACCAGAGGTTCCCTCATTCTCCCAATTGTGTGTGAGTGCCAGGGCGAGTGTCTGAAGATCCCCAGTGCTCAGTGCAGCTCTTGTGCTGCTGAGTGGTGGCAAAGTGGGTTCCCAGAGGCTCCCCAAACTTTCTTGCATTCAGTTGGCTCCCAGGCATGTGGGGTAGGGGAGGAGGCTCACTGGAGTTCCTGAAGCTGTTTAGGGTTCAGTCCAGCATCCACAAGAGTAGGCAGAATGCAGGTTGTGGTTACCAAGGCCTCAGATATTGCCCAGGACTGAGTCTGCTTCCCACACCAGCAGGAGAGGGGCGAGGGTGGAGTCCCAGAGGCCGCTGACTCTGTCCAGGTTTCAGCTGGGCTCCCAGCGGAGTGAAGGTTGTTCTGGGAGTGACCATTGAGGCTCCAGAAGTTGTCCAGGGCTCCAAGTGCCTCACATGCTAGTGGCGGAGGCACGGGAGCAGCTCACCAGGATTCCTAAAGATGTCTGGGGTTCAGCCCAGCACCTGAGACATGCTAAGGTTGTGGGAAGTGGCGACCAAGACCCACAGGGTACCAGGGTCTCTGTCTGTCTCACATACCGGTCAGGGAGGCTCAGTGATGGCTCACCAGGGCTCCTGAACATGTTTTGGGCTCAGCCCAGCACCCACAGATACACTATGGGTGTGGAAAGTAGCCACCAAGGCCCTAGAGGGTGCCATGGATCAATTATTGAGCACCTCTTATGTTTCAGATACTACGCTAAGCAAAGGAGGCATAAAAATTAATAGAAATTTGAACCTTGGCCCTTTTCAAGGGTCCATAGATTAATGACAGAGGCAGGACATAAACATCTTACAACAGTGTAATGCATACTTTAATGGAGGAATATGAGGTACTATGTTGGAGAAGCTTGCCCATGATGACTGAGGAAGAATTTTCAGAGGGATGTATCACATCTGTGCTTTGAAGAAAAGTCAGAGAGGTTGACAAAGTAGAGAGTCTTCTACACACAATAAAACTGGAACTACAGCAGAGTGTTACTGAAGCTAATGACCTATTAGAGCAGCTACATCACAGTGTAACAGCTCAGAGTTGGAGCCAGGCTTCCTGAGCCTACATCAAAATACGATTAACTTTAGATGATAGGGCTGTGAATAAGATTGTTTAACTTTTATTGCCTCATTTTATTTATCTAGAAAACAGAAAGAATAATGTCATAGTAGAGTCAGGGATTTACCTCAGTGGGGCAGTGCATGCTGGGCAAGCACGAGGTCCTAAATTTGATTCCTGGAACCAAAACATAAAATAACATAAAATCAAAGTAAAATATATATACACTCTAGATTTGTGGGGAGAATTATAGCAATGTCTAGCAGATTTAATTTGTATGAGCTGCTGTAGTCTCACAGCAACCGAGCCCAGGAAGTGCGAAATGTAGGGATGAGATTCAAAGAACTAGTGGGTGAGCAGGGACTGGGTAGTAAAGGGCCTGCAGGGCTGGGCTCAGAAGCTTGGCCATGTACCCAAGAGGGCAGCCCTTGCGGGTTTTCCATTAGAAGTCTATAATGATGGGCTTACAGAAAGTCACACCTGAATCCAGAAAGCACATTTAATCAGAATGAGCTTACTATGGCCCTCCACAACCATTAGCTTGATTTAATCTCTTCAGTGTTGCAAAAAGATGTCTTCAGGTATATATTGTTACGTGTGCTCTGCAAATTAGGTTGGAAAGAAATCCAGGATGGATGGGTTTAACGAATGGGCAGTGTTTCTTAGGTCATGTAGCATCCTCTAATTACTGGACTTGGGAAATGTATATTCTGAGAATGCTTCAAGTTGCCTGCAAAATGCAGACCTAAGAAGACACGGGAGCACATGGCACCTTGCCTGGCTACTGATAAAACATACATTTACTCATTAATGCCTTACTAGTAGCCCCTTACCCATTAACACCTTAAGCTTAATGGACTGATTACAGAAGTCAAGAAAAAAACTGACAAGCTATAATGATGAAGCCTAAAGTTTCAGTGATGTGAGCAATACAAAGTGCTGCTTTGGTGTACTGTGAGCACTTTCCCACATGGCTGAATGATCTTTATCTTCTGCTCCAGTGGCGACCAAGACCCACAGGGTAACAGGGTCTCTGTCTGCCTCACATACTGGTCAGGGAGGCTCAGTGGTGGCTCACCAGGGCTCCTGAATGCGTTTGGGGCTGAGCCCAGCACCCACAGATACACTATGGATGTGGGGAGTAGACACCAAGGCCCTAGAGGGTGCCATGGATCAATTATTGAGCACCTCTTATGTTTCAGATATTATGCTAAGCAAAGCAGTTTTATCATCCAGCTGCACCGTTTGTCCAACTGTCAGACATTTATGTGCATTCTGAAATTTTACTGATATAAAATCATGTAAAACGACAACATTCTTGTAGGTAAACTTCACTGACCAGTTATGCCGCTTTTTTGTTCCCCCGGCATAATGCACAGCAAGTAGTTCTCACATCTTGAAAGGCACTGATTTAATTTCACTGGCCAGCCCTAGGCTATCCAGAGCCTCCCTCAAACACAGGAGACCTCAGTGCCCTGGATTCGACTCTCACCAGCTACCTCTTTCCTCTCCCCCGGGGGTGGGGGGCGGGGAAGACAGTGGATTCCCTGGAGGAGGAAGTAGCAGCGTGGGAGTGGATGAGACCCTGGGCCCTTCCTGCTGTTCTGGGCCCAAGAAGTGGCCGATATCCCAAGTTGAAGGGTTCCACTCTGAACAGTCTAATGAGACAGCCAGGCCTCTCTTTGCTCACCAATTTCCCTGCTAAACCAGCCATTCTCTGGCCAGATATCAAGAACCAAAAGGAAGTGTTAATCCTTAATGGAGTCTTTTGACACTAAAATGCTCTTGCTATTCTTCAATTTTGTTATGTTTTCAATATTTGTTTCCCTTCATGAAGCATAAGTAATTTAAGAAGCATTTGTTTCCCCCACCACATGGAAATGCTTAGATATTATGAGGCAAAACAAAACACAGGAGACAAGGGTTCCAGAACTTTTGTGTCTAAGTCTTTATGCTTTCTTTTGTGAAAGATAATTATAATCTATTGAGAGGTAGATTGTAATTACATTGATATAAAATGTCCATTTTATGCATTTATTTATGAAACAATAAAAGCAAAAGGAAACATGATTTTGGATTTTAGTTGTTATATAAAGTAATTCTCATCAGTGTCAATGAAAACACAAGGAAAAAGAAATGTTACCTATAATCCCACCGCACCTAGATCACAATCGTTAACATTTTCCTTGTACACATCCCAGTAAAATAAAAACAGACTCTGACAGATCGCTATTTCATATCTGTTTTTCACTTAGCTATAAATCATTTAAAATATTTCAAGGAATTGTGAATTCCCACATTTCATTCTTAAGAGACTTCCAGTATCTCATTGTATTGGTTTCTTTAATCAGTCCTCTGTTTTTGTACTTTTAACTTGATTCAAAAAGCAAAAAAACATTTACAAACACTGTTGCTCCGAAAATCTTCGTAGTTGTACTTGGTTCACTCCTCTGATTATTCCCTGAAGACCTTGCTTTAGGGAGATTGGACCACCAGCTTGTAGGAGACAGCTGGTCATAAAACTGTTCACGGTTTATAACTGACATCCAGGTGTTTCTAACGCAGGACATGAGCGTGGGGATTGGATTTTCTCTCCTGGGCAGTTTATTCTATGAGGTGGCATTTGCAGGAGAAGAATGATCAGATTGGCTGACATGATGGCCCAGGAGTGTTGGGAAGAAATTTTGAAGCATACTACAGACTGCTAATTTTCCCCCCCTGCAGGAAGCAGCCAGTTTTTGTAAGAATAATTAGGAAACTAAGCCCTTGGAGGACCGCATTGACTCTTGCAGAAAAAAGCACAGGGATTTGGTGTCTCAGCTAGTGAGGAAATGTGTGTGTGTGTGTGTGTGTGTGTGTGTGTGTACGTGTGCGTGTGTGAGAAGCTCGGTTGCCATGGCGATGACCATGCATGCAGGGCAGAGACGACTTCTGAGGGCCTCATCTTTGGAAGAACCCCAAATTTATAACACCCAGAGTGCTGGGTGGAGACGATGCACTCATATACACTGGGCCCTTGGGAGGGGACTTTGTGCATGGCACCTGGACGGGTGTAGCCCTGTGAGCCCTCCTAGTCCTCGGAGCTTCAGAGTTTCAGACACTGGGGTCCTAGGGATGGCGAGCACACATCAACCCGTGGTGCTGTGCAGGGAAGGAAGCACCAGGAGGAGGTCTTTCTGTTCGATCCACCGCTATGGTGAGGTGCCCTGTAGGTCTGGGTATTTGTTTGCACCGTTAAATTTGGTCATACTGCCTCCTTTGGGCACTTTATGTTCCCCCTGGTGGCTGAGGCAGCATGAAACAGTGGCCTTTTTGTTTGTCTGCACTGTGTTTTTGTGTCTGCCGCGTGACATGTAGTTTAATCCAGAACTGGTCTGATTTTTGGACAACTGGAAGTAATGACTTCTGGTAATTACAGTGATACAACTGCCCTGTATATCTTTTGGAGGATAAAATGTGAGCAGAAAGAAAGGGTGACTAAAGACAGTGGTGGTGTGGGTTGGAGTTGTAAAAAGATGACAAAGTAAAAATATTTCTGCTTGCTTTCAAGCCAGGGGTAAAGTTGATTTACAATTATCACAGCTACTTAACCTAAGAGCTAAACAAAAAAAAAAATCATGGAGATCTTGTTCTGCACTGACTTCTTCAAAGAGAGAAACAGAGGAAGAGGTCAGAAATTAATTTCTGAAGGCCTCGAAGGTATAGAAACACAAATCTTATTTCCTCGTGTGGTGACATTAAAGCAAGACAGCACGGTAAGGGGCTGAGCACACCAGAGCTTTGAAATTTTTCATCTCATCTTCCCTCGTCTTCCTAATTGCTGAGAACCCTAAACAGCTTTGGGTTTTGAGTTATATCTAATGGTATTTATCAAAAATATTTACAACTAAGAATAAAGAATAAGAATACAAATATTTATGAATCCATTGTAAAAGCAATGAAAATATTCTAGGTTAACACAACCCAATTTTATACAAAAGAAAGAAAAACTAGTGAGAGACATAGTTTTACATTATTTCAAAATTACCTTACCTTCTGGCTTGTTTTTGGAGGCCCATTTCTGATTCTACATATAGTCCATTTTAATGTGTTGTTTTACTTGACATGTATGAAGAAATTATCTGTCTGCCTCTCTGTCTGTCTCTCTCTCACACTCCCATAGGATGGATGTGGGATACTCCTGGAAAGGATCATGAGAATTCTCAGGATGTGTTGGTATACTGCCATAGTTCCTTAGAATATTTTAATGACTAGATCGTTTATGGGGAAAAATAGCCCTCTTTGTTGCATTTGGCAAGTTCTCTGGTATAAATACTCCTCAAATAGCTCATAATTCAAATTAAAACAACACCGAGATTCCATCTTACTCAAGAAATAGTGATAATCATCAAGAAATTAAATACAAAATAACCCTGACTAGGCTATAGCAAAAAAGAAACTTCCTACAATGTTGGTGGAAATGTAAACTAGTAAAATCACTGTGGAAGTCAGTATGGAGGTTACTTAAAAGTCATACACCAAAAGTTCTACATGGAGCAGCTTTCCTTGTTTAGACATCTTCCCAGAAGAGTTAAAAACATCATATTACCCTGATAGGTGAATACCGTTGTTTATAGCAGCATGATACAATTTATAAAAGCTAAATCTTGGAAGCAGCCTCTGTCTCCCTCAAAGAAGATGAATGGATAATGAAATTGTACAGTTTATGCACAATGGAATACTATTCTGTTGTAAAGAGAGATACACTTGAGTGATTTGTACGAAAATAGATGCTCCTTGATCCCATAATATTAAGTGAAATAAATCAGAGAAGCTTAAATATCACATGGTTTCTCTTATATGAGAAACTCAAATTATAAGTAAAAAGCAAAGCAAAATACAGTGGTACCTTGGTTCACAAACAATTCATCTTGCAAACAGAAGCCTTCAGCAAAAGTTTTCTTCCATTGGCAAACTCCACATCAGATAACAACAGCACCAGGGCCATCTTCCCTGCACATGCATCGAGGGGGCCATTTTCCTCAGAGTCATGGAGCAGGTTAAATTCATGAACTGCAGTACCGCTGTATGGCAGATAATGAGAAGGAGGAAGACAGCTTTCTCACATGGGAAGGGGATCAAGAGATGGAGGGAGGGGTGAGAAAAATGAGAAAGGGAATTAAAATGTGTTACATACCCAAGGGTGTGAACATTCTGTGCTGCAAACACGGACTGATGCAAATTATTTTCAAAGTTGGGAAGAGATATCCAGAGGCACATGGTTATACATTATTCCTGCTGGAGCAAACTATCACCTGGTAGTTTTACTATAAACATGAGATAGAATAAATAAGCTCTAAAACACAGGAAAATGTTGTAAAATAGTTTTAAAATGATAGGTTTTAGGTTTGTATTACTTTGAACACAACATGTTTAATTGTAAGCTTTTGTAATTTAGCTTTAAAAATCATTGCACTTAACAACAGGTTCACAAAATTGTTAAAAACTCAGCAGCTGGCCTTGGGAGATGACGGAGGCTTCTCCATCACGCCGCTATCTCCTGAGGTCCGTAGGACATAATCTGAGAACCTCTGTATACCAGCAGTACACATCTCAAGGCCCTTTAGGGGCGCCTGAAGCTACAGACACTATGGAAAAGCATGTACCATTTCCTCATGCATATACCTAGCATAAAACTTAATTCACAAACTAGGCACGGTAAGAGAGTAACAATAACTGAAATTCTAACATCACAATATATTGTATTAAAAGCTATGTGGGTGTGATACCCTCATTCTCTCTTCCTCTCCTTCTCTGTCCCTCTCCTTCAAATTATCTTGCACTGTGCCCATCCCTTTTGAGACGATGAAAATAAGAAGAGACTCACGATGAGAAGAAGTCAGGTGACTGATGCAGACACTGTGGTAGAGCATTAGGTACTGGACCCAAGGATGCTGGAGCACAACTGCTAACTTGATAACTTGGACAGCTGTTACATAAGGAATGCCTTGGTAATGTCTACAGTGTGGACAGGCCGAGGAAAATGATGATTCATGCCCTGAGCTGAGGCACAGACCTGACAGCCTGTAATTTTATCTCCCAATCTTGGGCAGTTTTTTTTTTTTTTTACTCTTTTTTTTTTTTTTTTGCGGTACTGGGGATCGAACTCAGGACCCTGTGCTTGCTAGGCAAGCGCTTATTCCACTGAGCTATATCCCCAGCTCCTCTTGTGCAGTTTAAAGGTTTATTCTTAGGTTTACTTCTGGAATTTATCACTTAATATGTTGAGACAACAGTAAACTGCGGGCAACTTAAAGCATGAAAAGAAAAAGAAGCGTATTAAATTAATTCCACGAAAATTATACACCAAAATTATAAAATTGGAATATGTTGTGGTTTTATGAGTTAGATCATACGGAGTTGGAGACGACCCAGAGGGGCAGGACACTGCGTTTGTAACTGAGAAGGGTGTTTTCTTGTCCTCCACTCTTCCCTTCTCGCTCTGCTTCGTGCCCACCATGACATAGCAGGTTTCTTCCCCCAAGTCCTTGTGTCATGCTGTTGAAGCCAACCAACATGGACTGATGCTGCCCAAACCGTGAGCCAAAATAAACTTCTCCTCCTTTATATTGTGGATGTTGAAAATTTTCTCGCAATGATGGGGAAGTGACTAATACAGAAAATTAATAACAGTAGTAGGGCCACTGCTATGCCCATACCTGACCATGTAGTTTCCAAGCCTTAGGAACTGTTTTGCAGATGTTTAGAAAAGTTTGGAGATGTAGGCTAAAGATGCTCTAAAATGCTATAAGTTGAGCTTGATAGGTGGTACTGGTTAGTGCTCAGAAGACCAGAATGCTGACAAGAATGCAAACGGTAAAGGTCAGTAAAGGTCAGGCTTAAGAAACTTCAGGTGGGAAGAAGGACTTCTTTGGCAGCTGGACCATAGGCCAAGTATGTTACCTTCTGGCAAAACAAACAAACGAAAACTTGCCTACATTTTACCCATATCCTTAAACTTTGCAGGAGACTAAAATTATTGGGGCCCAGGCCTGGGACTGCTGATCTCTTGATTAGAGGTACAACCACTGAATGAAACACCTTCAAAACATATATTTTAGTTATAAGGAACACCCGGATAGTCAGAGTCCAGTGACAGGCTAAGATCATGAGGCATGATGTCTTTGCTTTTATTAGCTGTACAGCTTGGTAATTTGGGGTTGTGCTGGTGGACTGCAGGAAGTAGTGGGGGTGTATTGCTGATGTGGTCAAGGTTCAAGAATTGAGAAAAGATGCATTTTTGGGAAATCACACCAGAACAGATCATGGTTAAGTAACCTAATTATCTGGTAACTGGGTTGCTGAGCTAGATCGAATTTGCATAAGTCATTGTCCTCAGTGGCCATGTTATATTACTTTGAGGCACCAGAACTTCACAGGCTATTTGCCAGCATCAGTGCTGGTCATTGACTTAAAGATTAATCTATCCCTAAGTCAGGTAGGGGTCTCACCACAAGCCATGTAGGCTTAGGAGACACTCAATTTATTTTTATGCCAATTTATTAATATTAACTATTGTCTGCTTCTGCCACATCAAACTGGTCTCCAGCATAAGATTAATATTAGTAGACTAATACAATGGAGGAATTTTAGGTCAGCCCAAGATTCAGCCTGTGGCATGAGGGTTGTTTGTTGTGCTTTTAGCCATATCTACAGTAGAAGTTAGGGGGAAAAAGGCAGAACTGAATGATTTGAAAAGTTTGAGGTTTCCCCAGAAAGGGAGTGTCTGAAAAGTTGGGGCAAAGGAGAACATGTTTGCTGAGATTAGCATTAAGAACAAATCAAGTTCTTTGTACACTGACAAGATGATGCCTTGAAGTCAGTTTAGAAATTAGCAAGGCCCCACGTTTCCTAGGCTGATGGGTGCCAACTATATCTTTCATTTGGGATGGGAGTCTCTGAGACCCCCTGCTCATTCAGAGCCACATAAAGAAGCATCTGCCTGATTCAGTTGTCCAGGTCCTTGGGCTGATGCATCCATGGTCCAGTGGGGCCAGCTACTGCTCAAGCTGGTGTCTGACTTTGGAATTATCCACGTGGTGCTGTTTTTTCAGAAATGCACAATAGCTCGTTTATGAGTTCATGGACACTTCCACCCGGATTTCGGTGTGACAGAGTCACAGTCCCCACCAGGAGTGCATGCATGGAGAGTGAAGCTGAAGGAGCAGTGGAAACCACAGGAAGTTGGCGATTCAGGGACCATGAAGAACTACTGAGGAATTCTGTAGCCAGTGAGTGAAGCTGGTCCAAGAGAGAGGCCATGTAGACCTCAAGGAGCAAGACCATACAGACAGGGCTGCCAAAATCCTTGAAACTCACACCTCGCATGACCTACCTGGACACTAAACATTCAGTTATAGTAGTTAATATTTGTCCTCCTTGGCATAGTCTTGCTTTGATATTATTTTCTTCCAACACCCTATTCCATCCTTTTGATATGGGAATTCTTACCCTCTGCCAGTGTTAGAAGCATTTAACTTCCTTATTTTTATTTTTAAAGTGTCTCACAGCAGAGTTTTCCTTGAGACCCAGGAGACTTTGGATACGGACTTTTCAGCAATGCTAGAACTTTGAAGATTCGGGTATGTTCAGAGGTGGACTAAGTGCATTTTCCATAATGATAAAATAAACATGAGTCTATTGAAGGACAGGCACAGAATGTCGTGTGTTAGGTCCAAAACTTCCCCTCCAAGCCTCACATTTGGAGGTAGGGCCTGTTCAGGAGGTTGGGATACCAGGGCTGTGACTGGAAGGGTGTGTTTCATCCCTGGCTCTTTCCTTCTCCCAGTGTCTCCCGATTGCCGCGAGATACGCAGCTTTCCTCTGCTGTTCCCTTATCCCATCCTGTTTCTTTACTGGAGCGAACCAACCTGGGCAGGAATTCACTGAAACTGTGAACGAAAACAGACTTTTCCTTCTTTCAGTTGAAAGGAAATGAAACTAACCCATGTACCTGGGTTCAAATCCAGCAGTAAATGAGTAACCAGGGCAGGGAAAATAACGTAAAGATGAGATCATTTGTGCTCAGTCCTTTCAGGCTGCCCTCTCAAAATACCGGAAACTGGACAGCTTATAAATAATCATTTATCTCTCACAGTTTTGGAGACTGGACAGGCCAAGATCAAAGTGCCATCTCATTATCTGGTGCAGGCCCATTTCCTGGGACCCTAATTTTTGTTCTAGGGGATGTAGGCCACTCCCTGGAGCTCTGGCATCTTTCCATTAACTTTATCCACGAGGGTTTTTCCCTCAAGATATTATTCCCTCCCCCATGGTCTCACTTTCTAATATCCATTGGCAAATAGTTTTTGGCATATGAAGTTGGGAGATGTACAAGCACTTAGGATAGGTTTATACTTGCAGCTATGAATTTGAGTTAGCAAGTATCCAAGCTCTTCCCTGCCCTCCTAACTCCCTCAACTCCCAGATGACAGTGTTTTGTTTTTTTCTGGATGTTACTGTTTTATATTTTTTGGGAAGTCTGTAAGCTAAGTCAATATTTTCATCTGACAGCAGTGATCTGGATTTAAGTCTATCTAAAGGTAAAATATTATCCTCTTTACCAACAGAAGAAGTACATAAACCTCTATGATTTATTAATTTAACCTTCTCTGATACAGACAGTTGGATTTATTTGGTCTTCAGCATAACCATAGCACTTCCAGAATAGAGCAAGCACTCTCATGATGAATGCTTGAAATATGCACTGGCATGTAGACAATTAGCCATTCAGTTTGAGAATCCACTCCAGTCACTTTTAAGGCCAGAACTGATCATGTGTACTTGTATGGTCTTTCAGATTTGTTTTGGATGGGAATTTCCCAGGGCATGCTTAAAGCAAAGTCTGAGAAGTTCAGTGGCCCTTTCCACCCTGTTCTTCAGCTTATACCTGTGCTGAATTTGAGCACTCAGATGGTCATATTCACTAATGAGAATCTGAGTAACATTCGCTTTTGTTGCTGTCTTGCAGTGATTGAAATGATTTAATAATAAAATTTGCTCCTTGACAATTTAAGTGTTAAATATGAAAGAAAAATAATTAAATCAAAAGAGACTTGGCAAGGGCCTTTCCAAAGGGCCTTAGTCCATAATGACTTATATGTAATTATAATATATGCATCTCTTTCAAGTACTGGAGTGACCAGAATATACTTCTAGTTCAAATGATGCAGATTTGATAAAGTGAAGCTTGCTTTGGGTAGATGGTTATAACTAATGAAGGTATACCTCTCATCGATGAGTCACTGATAGAAACACAGATCTCTTCTGGGTAGAAGGTCAAAGTTCTCAACATAGGCACGGTGAAGGCCTTTAATCGCAACACTCAGCTGAGGCAAGAAGATTACAAGTTCAACCACAGACTGGGAAACTTAGCAAGACTGTCTCAAAACTGGAAAAAAAAGCAAACAAAGGGTGGAGATACAGTTCAGTGTGATGGCCCTGAGTTCAATTTCCGGTAGCAAAGGAAAAACAACAGCAACAACAACAACAAATCTCGAGGTTGAAGTCCAGGATTTTTTTCACAGCTGTCCTCATCCTCTGGGATTTTAGAAACTGTAGCACTGGAATCAGGCAAAGGGCATGCAAATCTAATTTTCACACATGCATTGCTGATGGCACCAGGGCTCTGAGTTTCTTGCCTTGGTGAGTAAGTCTGGTTAGTCTGCAAGAAGTTGGACTTCAATTCTCTTTATATTCTTGGTACTTCTAAAAATGTTTTTGCCAAATATAAGATGCTAGGAAAGTTGCTGCACACTAGAAGGCTGATATTAAGTGAAACAATATTGTTGCAGTTATCCCACTTCCAGATCCTCCCAGCAAAGGCAATTTGCTGTAATAATCAAGAACATCAGCTCTGAAATTGTACAGAACTGGACTTGAATCCTTCCTTGTCTACCTACTAACTGTGTGACCTTGACACACAGCCTCTTTAAATTTCAGTTTCTCCATTTTTAAAATGGGTATTTTCTCTCGCAATCAAATATTTATTGAGCATCTAGTATGAGGACGCCATTCTTTTAGGCACTATGGACATCAGGGAACAAGGTAGATCTTTAATGCTAATAAACTGATAGATGGAGACAGACCATAGCAATAATTAAAACTATAGAATAAAATATAAGCTGGTGGTAGGTGCTATAAGGCACTGGTCCTATATTGTCTTTGTCTTTAAATTCTTAAAATCTTAAATTGTAGAGAACTTCAGGGAGTTTGTTTATGCAAGTGTCTAAAATGCATGTATGAGTGTGTTTATATCAAGTCATATTTATTATACTTGAAACTAGAAGAGAAATTTAAAGATAGTTATTTTGTCTAAAAACAATTAACATTTCATATTAATGTTACAGCAGTTTATTAAAATGGCTATACTTTTCAAATTAGGAACCAATTTGTGAGGACAATGTCAAGGTCTAAAAGAAAGAAGGTGATATATAACTGAGACATAGACTGTGGGAAAGAGAAGGTACTATATTGTGGAGGAAGAAGAATTTACTTGCTGATATGGTGAGTTTGCAGTGTCTGTGGGACGTTCACAGAAAGAACTCCAATATAGGATTGGATATACAAGCCTAGGGCTTAAGGGAGAGACAGTGACAGAAGTCTTGGAGTCCAAAACTTAAGTGATCTATGATTGCCAAACCCATAGAGTTAGAAGATAAAAGAACATCAAAGCATTGGAGACAGAACTTAAACTTACACGTGGTGAAGAGAACAAAAGGAAACTACGAAAGAGACATGCGAGGGAAATTCAGAGATGGAGATGCTACGTCAGAAAAACTGTAGTGTACTGAACTGAGGGAGACGTTGGACCACTAACAAGAATAATGCTACCTGTGTTTCAATATGTGTATAGCCCATCATCCAGTTTACACGCAGATTTCATTTGGTGGGTTAACAGTGTAGCCTGAGACACAGCATTTCTAATAAGTTTCTACTTAACACTAGTATTGCTATGTGTATTTTGAATAGTAAGGCTCCAGGACACTGAAAATTAAAGAAGGTTAATATTTTTCTACTTAAGAAAAGGAAGCGGCCTCAATGGTTTTGGATAAAGACATACTGACATTTAAATCTCTTCTTTAGTCCGGAGGATATATAATGATCTCTAAGGTCAGAGCCACCCTCTCTGAAGTATGAAATGTGGGAAGGCTGGAATAACCCCCTCTAGATTTCACAAGATAGTAGTAGGTGGCTTTCTTAAGAGTGACTTACTAAGATTTAAGGCTGGATCTTGATATTGTACTTGGTTGCTGGAGGAAAGTTGTGGATAACTGATTTTAAGAGCTTGGTTCATTTCCCCAAAATTTTGCTATGACAGTTTAACCATATATTTTACTTAACATGTAATGACATGTATTCCTCAGTTTAGTGCACACTGCCAATGACATTCCAATACCACCTCTCATCTGTCAAGCTGTTTTGCAAAATATCTGCAAGTATATCAATATACTTCACCTAAATGCTTCAGAATGCATGTCATCAAATGGAGCTGAATGTTTAATTAAAGTGGATTTTGTACATGTAAAGTGCACAGACCCTGAGAGCACATCTCTTGACTTTCAACAAACACACACTGCCATGTAGCTTTCACTCTCATCAACACCTAAAAACTCACCAACATCCTAGCTCCTAAAAGTGCTCCTGCTTCTTCTAAGCCACTGCAACCTCCAATCCCAAAAGGCAGGGGATTGGTTTTGATTTTATACCTCCATAGATTAGTTTTACGAATGCTACAGTTACATATAAATAAAACCAAACAGTATAGAGTTTTATCTAAGGCTTCTTTACTATCTTTGTCTTCAAAGATGGTGAGCAGTGTGTGCCAGCTTGGCTAGGTGATAGTACTATTATCTAATCAAATGCCCATCTAGACGTCTCTGTGAGGATGTTCGTAGATATGGTTAACATCTGATTTCAATTAATTGTAAGTAGATTATTCTTGATTATGTCTTGGGTTTTGTTGAATAACTTGAAATCTGAAGGAGCAAACCTGAGGTTTCCTGAAGAAAGAGAAATTCTGCTTTAAAACTGTGGCATTGACTCCTGACTGGGTGTTTATTTTACTGCTCTGTCCTATAGATTTCCATTGCAAGTTCCCATAACCCCTAGTCAATTTCCTAAAATAAATCACAATCCTATTGATTTTTCTTCTGTCCAGATTCTTGTTCTGTGTAGTTATGGATAAGGCTGTTTAAATAATCTTTAATGAGCCCATGCTATGAACATATATTTTCATTTATCTTGGCTAAATATTTATTTTTTGGTACCGAGACTCAAACTCATGACCTCAGGCTTGCCTGGCAAGCACTTATGCCGCTGAGCTATATCCTTGGCCCTATCTTGGGTACATATTTTAGAGTGGAAATACATTGCCACAGAATGAAGACACACTGCATTTTATAAGAACCTATAATGCCTCTTGTCCTAAGTAATTACACGATTTTGTATCCCACCATAATGCATGAGAGTCCTAATGGTGCCACACCTCATCACCATTTATGACGATATGTACTTTAGATACCAGTCATTCCTGTGCATGTGCAGATGTACACACTGTTGATTCTTTTGAGGTGCCCTAAAAATAATTCTCAATGCCTATTTGTCATTAATAAATCCTTCCCTTGTGAGTTATCTATCTAAAATCATTGCATTTCATCTCTATACTTTCTATCACCTGGAGAGTCAACCTCCTGCTATATACTTATCTTGAGAATATGCTCTCCCCAGTAAGGATGGTATTCATTAACACATCATTTGAAAGCTCATCAAGTCACTGCCTTCCATGAGGAGATTATCTATCCATGATGGGTCACAGGTTTAGAGAATATTGTAAAGTATTTTTTTAAAGCATTAACACCCACTCTGCATTCTTCAACAATTTTATGCTGCAGGGAATATGGGTTAAAACAGTGAGGACCCCTCTGTGTGCTTTGTTGGGTACACATTTTATAGCAGATACCATTCTTAGCTTTAAATTTAAGCCACCACATCTCTTCTTAGTTAGGACAACACTTCGATCTGTTATTTGGCATCACTTTTTTGATCTGTATTTTCTTACATAAAGTATTTTCTGTTCACCACTTGTTTATTGCTTTCATTTCCTATTTCTCCACAGCAGAGCGACTTCCAGCCAATATCTCTGCATAAATTATGTGTGCAGAGGCTCTCACTGTGGATACACTAGAAGAAATACAGCTATCCTTTCCCATTCTTACTCAGATCATGGCCACTTTCCTTTAGTAATGGAAATGCATTCTCGAGAAATTATTCCATTTCTCTGTGTCAGAAATGTCAAAAGAGCTGTTTCTCTACCCTCCTGTCAGGGTAAGAGGTATACTCCTACCTTCTCTTCCCTATCCTGGTTATGAAACATAGATTCTCTTTGAGAAAACCATATTTGCTCTCCTAGTATATATAGAACCTTTCTGAGATGAGAGTTAGCAGGAGATCTCCTTAGCAACGCTGAGACGGCTATAATTTTTGAGACAGTCTCTCATTTCTGTCAGCAGTACATGCCAGTTTTCAACAGTTATTTTTCATTTTCGGGCTATATGAAAAAAGCATATGATATTAGAAAAAGAAAAAAGGCTCAACTTTCTCATTCTTACTCTTAAGAAACAGAGACTTAACAGTTCCTTGATTAAACTTAAAAGACAAGAAATTCTTTGGTCCTTGCACTTACCTTCTTTGTTACTTACTGAAGTGATTTGAACCTTGACCCTCCCCAAATTGGAAATCAATGCTCTACCTATCTAAGGGAGTGACAACCCAAGACAACTATCTTGACAGTGGCTGAAAAGCGAGCTATAAAACCTACCTCACTGGAATTAGTGGTTAAAAGAGTTTGTTTGACATATTCAGAAACTTGCAATTTCAGACACAATTGTAGAATTTTGGGGGATAGAGAATTAGTGTCTGTCACATGGAGAATTAATTTCAGCCAGGTAGGTATCTCCCTAAAGCAATAGGATATAGATGAACTAGAAGAGCTCGCTCTGCCTTTATTTGACCATATTGCATTGAACAGATGTGTATAAACACTGGAGTTTTCTGGGGGTGGCTAGTTGTCCAGAGTCCTCAATCTGTTAATATTTACTAAGGATCCCTCCAATTATTGCGATCTCTATACTAAGAAAGTGCCACAAAATTCAACCCTGGGAACAAAATACAGAAAATGTATATATTCTGTCAAAGAGAAAAGAAAACGATACCTTAGAACCTTTTGTTTATTCACTGATTACACATATATTGAGTGCCCACAATATGCAAGATCTTCCTGTTCCGTGCCATGGAGACCCATGGAAGTCTAATGCAGGGAAATGGAAACCTATACATGGTTGGTTTTCTAAGAGACTAGCTATTAGCTACAGAGGTATGCTCAGAGAACTAAGGATGCTCCTAAGAGAAAAAGTGCCTTTGTGTGTGCACCTTCAGTGTGTGTGTGTGTGTTGTGTGGGATGTCTGGTGTGGTCGCAGAAGTTTTCTGGGTATTTTGACACCACTGTCTGAATTTTAAAACTCTAGGTGTGAATCAGCCAGGTCAGTAAGGGAGAGGAAGTGCTTCTGCACCCCCCATCCCCTGTGCAATGGGGGGCCAATTGCCATGCCAGCGGTACATGAGAGCCTGGTCTCTCTGATGAAGGCAAAGTGGCTTAGTGTGGTTGGAGTTTGCAATTTACTGGGAAAGAATGGGCAGAAAAAATGGACAGCTCATAAAAATTCTATTCTTCCTTGCTAAGGGGCATAAGTCCAGATAAAAGATTTAAGTAAGGGAATGCATCATTAGATCTCAGATCAATAAATATTCCTTTTGCAAGGCAATACATGGATCTGAAAGCAGCAAAATGGGTTTAAGAGGAATCACTGGAACATTTAGCTAGTGCTCAGTGTACTAAATTTTTAACATTTTGTAACATTTATAACATCTGTAAACTCATGTGTGCCTCATAACTTCACGTATTGAGTGTTACTAGTATAATTATTACCGATGAAGAAAGGAAGGCATGGAGAAGTAAGTAACTTGCCCAGGCACAATCGGATAACGAACGGTAGAATAAGAATTCAAACAGTTGGATGGTACGTCCTCATCACCATGCCTCAGTGCCTTCTGATAATCATGAGCTGTATTAGTGAGCTTCCCTGTCACTCTGAAAAATACCTGACACCCACAGCTTAAAGGAAGAGAGGGATAATTTGGATTTTCAGTCCAAAGGTGGCTGGTTCCAAGGCAGAAATACCGTGATGGAAGTATGTATGGCAGGGGGAAGCTGCCCACCTCGTCAGTCAGGAAACCGAGAAAGGCCAAGCTTCGAAGAGAGACAAATCCTGAGAAGGCCCACCTCTTCCTACAGGCTTTACCACGTAACAGCACGTCTAGCTATGAACCCATCAGTGGCACAGTCCGCAGAAGAGTATAGCAACCACATCGTCCAACCACCTTGCAAATACCATTGTGACCCCCTCTGAGCACAGCGAGACTCTGGAGGAGGACGTTCCCGACCTAACCCTAACACAAACTTTTATCGACAGCTTTTAATACACCAGGCTGTGCTTTAAGCATGCCACATAGATGTCCACTTTATGAAGTACTAATCATACCCGTCTTCAGTTGATAAAACTAAGGAGAGTGCTTAAATGATTTGTCCAATATCACCTAGATAGTAAATATTGGAGGTGGGATTCAAACAAGGCAGTCTAAAATAAAAACCTGAGCTCACTATTTCTCTGTTGCAAGGATGGGGATAGCGGTAGGAAGGGAACTGAAATAATCAAGACTGAAATCACAGTAAGCAGAACTATGAGAGTAAAAGTAAAGCCAGAAAAGATAGCACCAAGGGGCATTAAGGCCCTGGATTTTATAGGATTTTGAAAGGTTACTGAAGGAACAATAAGGAAGGGAGGTATTAATATGACCTTGGCAGTAGGAGCAGCGCCATTCATTAAAGCAGGAAATAAAGGAGAAAAATAGATGGGTCATGAAATTTGATAAGTTGACCTTTGGATGTATTCACCTTCAGGTACCTGTAGGACATTCAGGTGGAGAGGACCACTGATCAGTTAAGATTTGAGGTAAGCTGAGAACCTGTATTAGGGAACCTATAAAAAGTAAGAGTGGTAGATATGGAAAAGATAGTTGCTGCTGTGGACACAGACATGATTTCTAAGGAAAATAAAACATATAAAATGTGAAAAGAGACAGGCCAAGGAAGGAATCCTGGGAACGTTAGTGTGGAGGGCACTGTTGATCCAATGCATGTTTAGCTGTGGAAACTGTTCTGTGAGTGAAAATGCATTAAAGAATTAATTTACCTGAGAGATGAAAACAGAACTGGTCAGCTGAATGGCTCTGGCCGTGACAGAGAAAGCTTCGAGTGAGAGCTGCAGGAAGGGCCGGGTGGGGGGCAGCGGAGGTGTGCGTGGGTAGTGAAGCCAAACAGGTAGGGACCCCGTGTTAGTAATCTGTGGCTGCCTAATGAGTCACCTCAACATTTAGCAGCTTAAGACCAGAAAATTTCATCACTCACATTTTCCTGTGATTCCGGGACCTGGGGGAGGCTCAGCTGAGTGTCTGTGGCTCCATGGCTCGTGAGGCTGTAGTCGGTTGTCAGCTTTGTCTGTAGTCTCATCTCAAGGTGTGACTGACCTAGCATTCTCTTTCCGTCCTGTTCCCTAGGTCTTGGCAGGCCTCTCGTCCCGTGCGATGTGTACCTTCCTGCAGCTGCCTCGCACCGTGGTGTCTGACTTCTCCAGGAGGAGCAATCCGACAGAGAGTAAGAGAGCACTGTTTCAAAGCAGAAGTTACGGTGCTCCTTCAGTCTATGTTCAGGCAAGGCCTTGTAGTACATCCACAGTATGCCAGTCATTAGACGACTCAGTCCAGGCCACATTCAGGAGGAGGAGACTGGTCACACCAGGTCATGGAGAAAACCAAGCAGAGGTTACTGACTGCCAACATGGTGGCTTCTACCAAAAGCCTTTATCCTATGGCATCTCCACCTCAGGCATTCACAATGCTTTGTTTCAAAACCATGGAATTAATTGTTGGATAGAGAAGCCACAGTTTACAAAGGAAAACGGTGCTTAACACATAACAGAAAGAAGAAGAAATCCAGAATTGGTTCCCAAACTCACCAGAACCAGTGAGTTTCACAAGGATGTGTGAAATACTACACTCTGACTAACAGCCATCCATCGCGATCATCTAGGAGGGGCGACTGCGATTCACTAATGGGATGAAAGGAAGGTGGCTGCAGACAGTAAGGCTCAATGTAAACAGAGTAAGAGTAGGTGGCTTCTTTAAAAATCTACTCTGCCAAAATGGAGGATAAACGAAGTAAATGCAAACACCTCAAAACCATAATCTTCAGTGAAATAAATCAGACATGTAAGTTTGAATATTACATTCTTTCTCTTGTGTGAGAAACTCGGCGTGCAAATAAGGAGCGAAATAGAGGAAGCATATTAAGAAGAAGGAAGAACTTTTCAAGTTAGGTTGGGAATAAGAGCTGCGAGGAGGGGAAGGGAATGGAGGGAAAAGGAATTTAAAGAAAAAAGTATTGAAGGGAAATACATGGAAATAGAGCTTTTGCAAGTGTGGACAGGAAGCAGGGTTGCACGGAAGGGAGTGGAAGGTAAAATACAAGATGCGTGATGTACACACACAAGTTCCACGCAACGAATGTGATTATTGCGTACTGTCAACAGGTACTAATAGAACCTGATAATCAAAATTTTAGTGTAATGAAGAAAGAGTGTGTTCTCAAAAGAAATAATCTATGCTTAAAGCAGAATTTCTGAAGACATATAAATATACCAGCTGAACCCCTTCCTCATGATTACATGGCACTTCAGTATCAGCAACAAATAAAAGGAAATAAAACATTTTGGGACATGTGAGACTACTGAGGAGGTTAAAAATTGAACAATTTGAAAATCAAGTTCAAAGGGAAACAGAAAAGTGTTTTCTATCATTTTTCTCTCCCCCTCTGATAACATGTTACAGTATCCCAGGACGGTATACTGCTGTGTTACACCAAAATGTTTATGTTGTATATTTGGGTATTTTGCACCAAACGATATGCAAAATACCCAGTATTTTTCATAACGAGTCATCCCCATGAATATATTTATTAGAGAGGACTTGAACATCATAATGTTTAAAATATCATTCACACTCCAATGTCAGTGTCATGAAATATGTAAGTGAATTGTTTTCAACTTAGTTTCTTTTCTCTATTTATTTTCTACTCTTAAAAAAGACTTCTCCTTGGAGAAGGGCAGAAGCAGGACTGGTCCTGGGCAGTCCTAGAGCAATGATTAAAGTCCCAGGTCCTGGAGAGTATCTGGCTGCACTTTCCCACACCAATGTTGATTAGTTTTTGCCTTAAGTCTCTCCTACACTTTCACCATTTGAAAAAGATAAGTATTTTACCCCCTGCACAATGGCGAAGTCTTTAGCATGAGGGTTGTTATGAGGGTCAATGAAATGACAGCGGTGAGAAAAACGCATACTCTGTAGAAACACTCAGCACACGCTGGACGCTACCATCATGGTTATCTTCCACCAGAAACTTGAGTCACTTTTTGGCCCTTCTTTCTTCATCCTAACACATCTTACTACCGACTGAAACTGTGCTACTTTTAAAGGAGTCCGTGTACTTGTCTTTGCTAAGGAGATTTCAGAAATATCACACACAGTTTTTCTGCTTGAAGCTGTGACCGGTAGGTGATATCCCCTTTTTCCTCAGAAATAACATTTATTACCATACTGGGGTTGTATGCCCCCCCTAAATTGTACTCTTGGGATCTGAGGGTTCAATCTTAGTAAAAATTGGGTCTTGGCAGACAGAGTTAGGAGGCGTGCATAGTGGAGTAAGGTGTGCCCCATCTGCAGCCTGGTCTCCATATAAGAGGATAACAGACGCAGAGATGGAGACAGAGAGAGGGAAGACTGCATGTAAGCAGAAGGCAGGAATTACAGAACAACGTCTTGGTTACTTTTCCCTCATTGCTGAGACAAAATACCCAATGCCCAAAATGAAAGAAGGAAAGGTTTATTTAGCTTACAGTTGTGGAGGCTTCAGTCCATATTTGGCTGGCTCTGAGGCAGAGTGGCACACAGCAGAGGGCAAACTGTTCACGGCAGCAGAACACAGCAGAAACAGCAACAGCAAAAGGGGAAAATGGCTGCCAGCAGCCTCTTTGCTTCCCTTACATTGTAAACAGGCTACCCACACCCAGCGGGCGGGTAGCTCTCACAAGATCTCCATGCCCTCCTCTTCCACAGGTTCAGGATGTATGCAAAGTAAGCACCTTGGCTTCCTGTTGAGTCACTCGGCCAAACCTCTAGACTATCCAAGTTGACACAATGTATCAACCATAACAGACAGCTGGAAGCCCTAAAATACTACACATTTAAGTTTGGCCAGGTCTAAAAAAGATAAGAAGGATTCCTCTCCAGAAGCTTCAGAGAAATCACAGCCACGCTAACAGCTGTTGTTGAAATTCTCCTCAACTACGAAACAAAAATTCCCATTGCTATAACCACCCCATTTGTAAAAATATGATCAAGCAGCCCCAGGGCACTAACATAGTTACCAGCATACGTGTTCATACCCCTCAGTACAGCACTCAGTGAGCTCTGTGACCTGCTGTTTAGTGCACCACTCGCACTTTCCTTAGCACCCCCCGCCTCCCCCCATATTATAGAGCTCCTCCGACTTCAGTGTTTAATCAGTTCTGCATCTTCCTGGTGAGAGTTTTTTGTTGACTCCACAGTCTTTGATAGGCTGCTGCTGTTACTTCTACCTCTGTCTTATGCTCCCCTGCTTTGTGTTACAGACACTACCTCACATGCCTATTACTTTCATCAAGCTGCGAGCTTCATTAAATTGGGATCTGTCACTCTTTGGCCTCTGTATCTGTGTCAGTAATGAACACAGGTCTCTGCTTAACATATTGCATAACATGTTTATTAAACAAATGAATGAATTAGTGTAAAAGTAATTGAAATTAATGAGCACCGGGTACTCTCAGTTTGTGAACAGTGTCTCAGTGACTTTCTCATCACTGGGACATTATCCCCAACACCAATAATTTAAAGCAGGAAAGGTTGATTTTGGCTCACAGTTTGTAGTGGTTTCAGTCTTGGTCAGATGCCTCCAAGGCAGGGAAGCCTGGCGCAGGAGAAACAGCTCAGGGCATGGCAGCCAGAAGCAGAGAAAGGAATAAAGGGAGGAGGGTGAAAGATCCTCCCAGGCCACGCCCTGTGACCCACCTGCTCTGACCAGGCTTCACCTGCCAAATCACACTTAGCTACAGACTTATAACTGGACAAATCCCCTGATGAGGTGCACAGCCCACAATACAATCACTTTCCCAGAGTTCCACTGTGAGTGCAGGAGGTGTTTTGGGTACATCTAGATATGGACCATAGCAATCAAGGAGACCTCTCTGCTTCCCCTCCCAATGGATGGCAGGAGAGCTAGAAATGCAACCTCTCAAGAATTGTTTCTCCATATTCTTATAGTTTTCATTATGCCTTTTGAGCCAAAGTTGGGGAAAGAATAAGCAGTCAAATCCAGAATACTCAATTGAGAATGTATTTACCAAATCAGAGGCAAAGGATAAAATCAAAGAATTGAGTCACAAAGAAAATAAAAAATAGATAATAGGAAATGGAGAGGTAGATCTTTTACAATAGAGAGTGGGACCAAGAGATGGAGAGAGGAGGGAGGGAGAGGAAGGAGGGGGACAAAAACCAATTAAGATGTGATATGTACCTGTACCAACTCTCCTGAGGAGCGTAACTGTTACGTACTGTGAACACATACATATAAAAATTAAAATTTAAAAGAAAACAAGCAGAATGAACTCCAGGATGGACTTCTTTGCAAGATATAGACTGATGCTGTGGACCCAGGAAGAATATCCAACCAGACTTATTTTAATCTGGTCTTCATGTGGGACAGCACTCCCTAGTCATCACATTTGCTGACATTTGACAAGTAGTTTCTTTGCTGAGGGCAGGTGACCCATTTCAGCTGACAGCTGTGCAAATGAGCATCACCTGAAGAAGAATCTATGGGCTTCCAGGTAAGGTCTGCTACTTGCTTCTGCGTCCACTTGGGATTCACTTGGAATTCCAGTTCTCCAGGGAAACTCTCTGCTGCAACAGCCACACTCAACCAAACACATGCCTGTCCCGAGTCCTTTACCCCTCACTCCCCTCACGTTCTGTGACAAGGAGCTCTCAGTGAGATTCTGTGCTTGTTGGGGGGAGAGAGAGAGGGAAGCGTGCTCATGGCCAAGCGGCCCCTCCTTCTGCCTCTGACCCTGAGAAGCAGCCGGGCTCTCTGTCCCCGTGAAAGGAGCCAACACAGCAGCAGGCTTTTGGTTCGGGATTTTTGGCTGAAAAAGCAGAGGTTTGCTGCCCTACATTATGTCTGGAGCCCTGGAGGCAGTGCTTAGAATTCCTAACCCCACCTGTACCCACCACCGTACTCCCTAGAGCATGAAAGAATTATTCGCGCGCCAGTTTTCAGGCTCATGCTGAAATCTTGTTAATTATTTATGTTCTAATCACACTTTATTACTTTTTAGCTAAAGATCTCATTACATTTGGGTGAAGAACCCAGTGTAATATGAGTAATTTCAGAGAACCATGGAGAGTCTGCTCTTGGGAGCCATATTTTAAAAAAAAGACACAGAATGCTGTTTCATACCTTCCCCGGTGTATATAATCAAGGGCCACACAGTGACTTTGGCCTGGGTGAAGCTCAGAGACCAAGTTAGTAACTTTAATTCTTTTCTTTTCTTAAAGCTTTTCTCACTAAATATGTTTCTGGCAATATCCATGCAGCAGTTTGCTTTTCTGCTTCTTTTTTAAAAACAGCTTATATTCTTTCCTTGAATATCATGATTACACCTAAATGCTGTTTCAAGGAATCTTTACTCCCATGACTTCAGGGCTGTGATTCTGATTGTTGTGATTTTGTGAAGCAGGAGGTAATTTTGCTAGGGCTTCCAGCACCAGTCAAAACAAATTGCTTCAGAGGTGTCTTTAGTGGTTTGAAAACAAGTTCAGTAAAGCAGATATTTCCCTGCTTGTTTCGGGATGAAATCACATTTTTTCTTGCAAAATATTTCTCCAAGAGTAAGGAATTCAAGATATCCTTCGGGTTCCTCCTGGCGGGTTTTGAGCAAAAGAACTGATCTCCGACCTCTGAGCTGTGATACAGAAGATCCAGCTAAGAGATTTTTCTTTCCCTTCATAGCTCCAGAAGTGTTAATTCTGTTAACTCTGGCTTTTGTCTTGGTTAGGAAATTTTTAAAAATCAAACTTAAGGGTATTTCTCTGTATGAATTCTCTGTGGGCAAAAAGTAATTTGAATTTACTTTAAAATTTGCACAGTAATGTGGTACAGTATCCCTTCTAGACCAGCTCATTAAAGACTCAGGTGAAAGTCTTGGTCATCAGCAAACATTCCACACGTTTATGAAGCTACTTCATTTTGCCATGGCCAGGACAGAGCCAAGAGGCCTCTGCTGCCTGATCTGCCATCAGCTAGTGTACCTACCTCACTTGAGGTGACCTTGGTAAAGACCTTGCTTCTATAGAGCTTTGCTTAACTGTTTTTTTTTTTTTTAAACTGCAGAGGTTACACCAAAGGCGATTTCTAGAACTAACTGCTCTGCAGACTCCTGTGATCTCTGACACCGTAATAAGTGTTCTGCAATTGTGCAAAAATTTCTGTGGCTGAATAGGTGTGAGAAATACTTTCCAATATATTCATTTCTTAAAGACTTATGCTTCCTATTAGCATTTTAAAATCTAGAATTCTCTTTAGTAAAAAATAAAAAAATAACTTGTATGAATCTATGCTCCTGAAATTTAACTGGATATTGAGTTAGGATACATTAGGTTATGCTGAAAGAAAAACTATGTCACAATTTCATTGGCTTGGAATACCTCTATTTCTCTGTTTCTCTCTCTGCCTCTCTCTAGCTTGCTGTCTCTGTTTACCGTGGCTTAATGACAGAAGGGAGGGTCTCTTCAGAGTCTTTCAGGAATTACAACTAATGGAGTAGGCTAGACACCGGCATGAAAATTGCAAGACCATTTTATTAGAATGGAAGGAGGAAGTTCAGGAGGGTCTCAAACTAGTCATTAAACATGACTGTCCCAATATACTGCATATAGTTTCCACTTACAACTCATTGGTCAGAACTAGTCTCATGACCTTGGTACTCTACAAAGGAGATGGGAATTACCCAGAGGAGGGGAACAGTGGAAGATATTAGCAGAATAATGACTACCAGAACTCTGGAACATTTCCTAGTATAAAAACTATAACTAAAATGTAGAATTACATTCTGGAAAACTCTGTATTAGAGTCTCCAAAGAGTTCCTCCAGCTCTAAATATCTGTAATTCTATAATATAATCACAGAGAAATTTTTCCTTTTTGAGTTAGTGTGTGCTCTTGTATAAAACCTTTTCTTTTGTTTTTAATTGTGGTCATATATATAACATAAAACATCTTATTTTCGTCAATGAATACCTTAAACCTTTTCATTGGTTGTAAGGCCTTCTTAGGAGAGCTGGTTCATACCACAACATACTTTATATCAAGCATGGAACAAATAGCAAACATTTGCACTTTGAGATCAATTGCATAATCAGATTGTTGTAGTCAGGGCTTGTAAGGGAATAGATTTAATACAGGACACATAATTTATAGCATTATTTTATAATATTCACCTAAAAAGTCAAATACAGAGGAATGAGAGACCTGTCCACAAACTAGAGACCCAAAGAATCCAGCTGAAGATCTGGATCCCATGGCAATGTCCTGCATGAGTCCAGCTGGAAGCCTAGAACCCACAACAGTGTCTCATGCAAATCCATATCAAGGATCTGGCTGGAAGGCCCAAAGATCAGCAGTGGAAGCTAGTAACCAAAAAGTTCCTGAAGGCAAGAAAGCAAAAGACTTACTGGCCAGAAACAATATATGTGTATTATTAGGCGATTGAAATATACAGGGAACACTTAAACCAAAATTTATTTCAGTAAAAGATGCATCTGACTAACCCCACCCCCAAATACTACACTTAGAATACACTTATCCGATCATACTTGCTATTTTATTTTGTGTGTCTGTGCTGGGAATCAAACTCATGACCTCACGCTTGCCAGGCAGGTGCTGTGCTACTGAGCTACATCCCTGGAACTTGCTACTTCCTTAAGCAGTTCTGGAGGTCCTCTTTCCTGAGTATCTCTAGCTGTACTGTTGTGGCTGCCTCCGTGTCCTGAATTGATTGAACATGTATATCTTTCATGTCCTTTTGACTTGGCGGAAGAGTCAGAAGTCCCATGGTGCAAGTGAGTGAGGTAGATGCAGAGGCACCCTAATCCTTTCACGAGCCTGTCTTTTCATTGGCTGCCACTCAGCAGCACTTTGCACTGCATTTTTGATCATGCCTCATAAAGACTCAAAAGAAAGACTCAAAAAACAGCTTCAGTACGAGGCAAGTATAATGGGTTGTGTTCAAAGAGAGAAGAGGCATTTGGAGGGGACTTAAATGTGTCTTCTACAGTACTGAATTTTTAAAAATTTAACCATTCACCCTTTTAAGCACACACTTTGCATTTAATTAAAAAAAGTGTAATCCGAACCCAATGTTCTGCATGAAAATGGAAAACCTCTCAGGTGCTGGAAATACAAACATCACTCATCCCTGCTCATCACCTGTTTTTTGGTGCTGTTTCTTTATTTTTAATCATAAAATCACTGTTTTTTAAGGAAATCAGAAAACTAAAATGTTGAATAACTGAAAGTCTTGTCTGTATTGTGGTGCGATTTTCCTTTTTGTACGGGATGCAGATTCCACTGGGGGAGCTGCTCGCTTGTCTCCAATTAGAAAGGCCCGGCCAGCCCACAGTTCTTTCTGCCCAGCTTCCTAGTAAGGGTCTCAGCGGCCAGGCTGGTATTTAATTTGTCACAGAACAGCCCGAGGCTGTGATAAATTCATAACCTTCTACTTCCCTTCCCTTAATACACATGTGATCTGTTGACGTGTTTATATAACATTCTGGGAATAGAGACAGATTTATAAACCTTGTGTAATGCAAAATAGAGTGGAGTTCAGCCCGCTGCGCAGTCATGGTTCGTGAATTGCTAATAGGCCACGATTCAGGCTTAAATACATCACATCTCGAGACAGTAATCAATTCCAAGAGCACAGGGAACACAAGGCTTGTCCTTCAGGGACATGAGATGCCTGTTTTGAAGAAAGGAATTGTAATAAGGAGCACATAGTTATTCTAGACCTTGAAGCTCTTAGCAGCGGTACATCTTTTGTTTCATTTCTGAAAGAAAAGCATTTACAGGAAGATACTTGTGGTAGATTCAGCCTGACTTTAAGACAAAGCGTAAACGTAGTGGCACTGCATCTGTGTGAAATATCCGATTGTTTGGCACCTTATTGATTCCCACATATTTGGCCCTGAGACTACATGATGCAAAGCTGTCTTCCGTGTGCAATAGCTCCAAGGCTGAATGCATCATGAAAAATTAATGGCTTTTTGAGTGGAAGAAAAAAGTATCTCCTTTTTATTTTTTCCCTTTGTATTTCACTGTCGCATACTGTGCAAACACTGAAGGTTTCTTTCTCCGTTTTTGCTTATGTTTCCAAGGTTTGGATATTGTTCTCTTTTTAGTTAAATTAAAATGTGTTTGAAGCCCTACAGACATACCAACCTCAAAGTCCTCTTCCATGTATCCACTAATGGTCTGCTCAGCATCTTAGGCAACCTGTTCTACATTTTAAAAATGTGATAACTGAGATTCACAGTTTAAATTAGGAGTCAAGAATATTTCATTGAAAAGTGCTTGAATTGAGATGGAAAAACCAAACATTCAGGCTAGAATTTTGGGCCATTGCCTGATATATGATAACTGATAATACAGTGAGTTCCTTGGGTAGGTGCTTTTGGTATTATTTGCTTATAGTGTGGTTTCATGGGCTTTTCTCCATGGTAACAAATTACCCTAATTAAGAATACTTGGCAAAAAGGAGCAAGCACATCATTAAAACAAATTAGTTGCTAAAGAGTACATGCCATATAACATCTAGAGAATCTAAAATTGTATCTGGTGTCCCTGTTCCCAAGACTGGTGTTCTGATGAGTTGAGGTCTGGTGTAGGAGTTAACGTTGAGAATTGCCTGATGAAACCATTGTAATATGGAAACACTTCTTCAAAATCTAGAGCTTTCCTTCACTGTGCAAAGAGCTCATTTAGGGTAGCTGCTCCCTTCAGTCTACCCATTTCCCCAGTCTAATCTAGAAGATAAGGAACGGTTACCTGATTACCACATCTGGGACAGAGAAGGGACCATGGGCATGTTCAGCATAATCACCTGCATCTATTCTGAAGTAGTCCTCCTGTGCCTCTCCATCAGGGTGTCTGTTCATAAGTGAATACATTTGTCTGATTTTCTGGTTCAAACATCAGGTATGTGCTCCACATTTATATGGTGCACATGATGCTTGGGAGTCCATCTGTCATTCCTTGGTTTTATGCTCGTATTTGTTCGGATCTCAGGGTGACTACGTTGATGACATGTGCTGAGCATGCACATTTGGGTATCATTTGTACATCGCTAGAACCACACACTCTTCTCTAACTGTGGAGCACGTATTGAAATCTTGAGCCCCAAGGGCCTGCTCTACAGTTAATGACCACGACGATGATGGTAACAACTGACAGTGTGGTGCTAATGCTTTGCTCCTTTATTTCATTTAATTCCCATTACAATAGTTTGATGAACAAATACATAACCTTCTGCTTTCTGATAGATAGTGAGATTTGAGTTAGGTATGTCTGAGTTAGAACAGTACCGCCCTTAACAACAAACATCCTAAAATCCCTGCTATCTGAAACAGTCGGGATGCTTGGATGGGAAAGGATTCCATGCCATGCCTCGCAAATCTCTCTTGGGCTCCACAGGCCTTTCCTAGTTGCCGGCGTGCTCTGGCTTCCCTCAGACTGCAGGCCTCTTGGGGACAGGTAGCAATAGCAGATGATATTTGGTTCATCTTTGCTCTAGAAAGCGAGATGCCCTTGAAAACTTTTGCACAACGGTGAGCCCAGTATTCTCTCTCCCTCCCTCTTCTCCTCAATCCTCTCATTTCACCTTCTTTTCTTTCTCCCGCTGTCTCACCTCCCCCTTCATCTCTCTTATTAACATCTTCCTGACGTTTTTCTTGCCTATTACTGAAGCCTTGATCTGGACCATTGACTCTCACCCCTCCTGTTTTGATTTGCTCCAAAGCTGTAACTTTTATCCTCTTGTAAATTAAATTCCAGCCATTGCTGGCAGAAAAACAGCTCTTATGTGACAGTGTAAGTTATTTCTCAACAGGGCTCTTCCTCCCTCTCTTTTCTGAGATAATTGGGAATAAATCTAAGAGCATAAAAAACAGAAGAGGTGAAAAAACTGTGCTAAGATAATTTCACAGCAGACTCCATTGGAATCTCTTAGAACATTTAACTTCTCTAGATGAATAAATGGTCAGGTTGCTTCACTATGTCTCATTTTTTGAGAAGTACTCTTCTGGGGTTGATACTGTTTGAGAATGAACCCATACAGCAGCCTATTTTAAAATTAGACTCACCTGTCACAATTTACCCTGATTCATAAGCAACAAATTCTTAATTCTTATGATTTGCCCCAGATATTCTGGTTGATCCAACATTTTTTAGGTATAGGTCTCAGAATAGATGATCAAATTTCTCTCAATGAAAAACATTAAAAATTTGACTAAAGAAATTATCTTTCATTTTTGATAATTAACAATATTTTACCTCTAGATTGAGATGATTCATTTGGAGTCTCAGCATTATCTCATCATTGTGTGAGCATCTTAAACTTTCTAAGACTCACTGGGGATATAGCTCAGTAGCACAAGTGCCTGCCTCGCAAGCACAAGGTCCTGAGTTTGATTCCCAGCACCAAGAAACAAACAAACAAACAAACAAACTTTCTGAGCCTCAATTATATCATCAAATGAGGAATATGAGATGTTCTAACTTCATTTACCTAACCTCCTGACCTATGATGGACATAAAATACAGATAATTTACATCACACTTAATATTTTCTAGCATATATTAAGTGTAGTAGGTGTCAAATATTTCCACACATTCTTTGATATTCATGAGAATGTTGAAATTCCTTCACTCTGATGGTAGAAGACATAATGACACGTCCCTTTCAGTACTAGGCATTGTGTCTTGGTTGTTCCTTGCGTCAGTTTGCTCTGGAGGAAGCCAACCACACATTGCAGGGACACTTAAACTGCTGTGTGGATAGGAGTATGCAGTGAGGAACCAAGGCCTTCAGTGTACATCCAAGAGCAGTTGAATGTTCCAGCCAGCAAACCTGTGAATGAGCTTATAACCTGACCCTCCAGACTTCCAATAAATAAATTGGCCTCATGACAGGCTATGAGCTGAACTACTTAGCTAGCTGTCTTTGAACATCCAACCCTCAAAAGTTGTGGGATGGTATTTTTTCCTTTAAGTTTGGGATTTATTTGTTATGTAGCAGCAAACACTAACTAATTCAGTTATCACTGAAAGTAACTGCTATTCATTCACTCTCAGCAGTTGTGGAAGCTGTTTTGAAGCCCAACAGTGCATTGATTTTTGAAGTGTTTAGCTGGTCCAAACTGAGCAAACCATTTTGTGCTAGTGCTCTAAACTGGTTTTGAGGTAGCTTCTAAATCTGTTTTGTTTTTTTTTTTTTTTTCCGGGACCGGGGATCGAACTCAGGGCCCTAGTGCTCAGCGGCAAGCACTTAGCCCACTGAGCTGTACCTCCAGCCCAGCTTCTAAATCTGAAACCAACTGGAGTAAAATGCTCTCACATTAGGAAGAATACCTTGATAAATTTATTTTTCCAGAGCAGGATTGGAATTTTAAAGAGTGACTGAAAACATGACTGGTCAAGCTTCGCTGACATTCAAAATAAAGGGTCAGAGTGTATGTGTACTTCCTATATGTGAGTACATCTCAAATGCCAGAAGTCTATCTGCTCCCTGTGATCAGATGGCAGCACCCTAAGTTTAGGGTATAAATGACTCAGCTTGGCATAGAAATGGGAATGTAGAATGTGCCCTCTGCCTCTAAGAGAGGAAGTGTAAGATCAAAGTTCAGGTCACAACCGCACAAGGCAGCACTTTTAATATTCTTCACCTGATGAGGTGGAGAACCTGGACTTGTTCCCTGTGGTACCAGTGGTTCTGCGTATGTGCCTTGTAAGCACGCATACTCACGCACCTCAATATTAAGTCGCAGCTGGACACCAATCCCAGCAAGACACCTGCCAAAGGTGTGTAGAGGTCCTGCTAAAGAATAGGAATGGTCAGGTGAGGCTGTGGATGATGAAACACAACCACTGACAATGGCTGAGAAAAGCCAGTTCCAGGGCAGGCCTGTTTGCTGAGAATGAGTTAGGTGTTTTTATCTCTTCCTCAGCATTGCAAAAGTTTGACTGAACTGATTGGGATTTGTCACAGGGGATGGAGACATGATGAATAATGAAAAGTGTCCAAGAGTCATCTGGGATCCATGAAACATAGAGTTTAGAGGAATTTCACTGTAATGCCTATGAAATAATATTTTCTAAGGATATTTTTTGAATGATCAAAGGCATAAATGGGTAATCTTAGACATATGCTTTTTTGAGGAAGAGTAGATGAAGGGGCTTTATACCTAATGCCTTTTACTAGCCCGGAAACTTTTGTATTGTGTGGTTTATATCAAAAGTCCCTTCAAATTTCTTGTGTCTCCAGGTGGAGATTCCTGATGGTGATTGGCTGGTGGGACAATCTACTCGTCAGTGCCATCCATGAACTCACGGCTGAATGTACTGGTGAGAAGGGGAAGCCTAGGTAGAGGAAGTGGGTTATTGCTGGTGTTGGAGATAGCTCCTTTCTGGCTCTTCTCTGATTCTTCTCTGGCTCTCTCCTTTTTGGTAGCCATAGTTTGAGTAACTTTCATGTTCTATGCCCTTCTGCCATGTTGCCTCTGCCTGGATAGCAGCTATCCATGGACTAAACCTTCTGTAATTATGATTCAAACAAACTACTCTTTCCTCTTATACACTGTATATGTCCAGCGATACTTGATAGTAAAGTTCCAAGTACTGTCCATCCACTACAGGTCTGGTATCTAATTTTGGGGATGTGACCAAAAAGGTGAACCAAGAGGTTAGTAATCACACAGGGATGTGACTCCAGAAATGTTCGCTAGTCTTATATACCTGAATGAATGGAAGGCTACCACTCAAATGGCCCATGCATCCAATGGCCAGTGTGATCATGAGCTACATTGTTTTAACCATGGCTAACAGTCTCAGAGAAAAAAGGCAAAGTCAACTACGGTATCACCTGTATTTCAGATGCCAGGAGCATTCTGGGGCTGATTCCAGATAATCACACCCTACTGGGAATCCTGAAAAGGAACAGTTGGTAACAGAGTTGAAAGCACATGTATTATCCAAAGAACAGGGCATTTAAAAGAGCTGACATTTCCATTCTACAGTCATAGCCAAGAGCCCGAGGAGCATAATTTTGGCTTTGGAAACAGAATCTTCCTGTTACCTACTGTGTGACCTTAGATAGCCTTTTGGACCTCCCTCTCTAAGGATTCAGACCTTTATCTAGAAATTGGGGTATATAAATGCCAAACTCAGGGGGTGTCATACAAGTTTCACACATTTATAATTTGTTAATTACTCAGTAAATGTAAGCATCTAAGAATACTGAAATAATAGTAGCATTAACAAGTGCCACTATCCATAGAAAGCACTTTTACTTTTCTGCGTACCAGGGTTAAGTGTCTTTCTTTCTGTTTGGGATGACCAGTGACAAGTTTGTGTGCTTCTGTACATATGTATGTGGTGATTAGAAGTGCATTTGAAACAGATATAGATGATGACTATCCTCTCACCTACCTGATGCTGATTTAGAAGGCCTCACAGAGAAGCTCTGCTGGCCCTTCGTGTCTGGCCTGGGTTTTACACAGTACACTGCTGGGGGACATGAATTTGCCTAGACCATGATGAAAATGTCATGTTCCTGTTTTCATAGGGTCTACAATGGCCACAATAAGAAACAAAAGCCCAGGAATGCAACAGAATTGAGAGTTGGCTGTAGTGCTATCATGTCTTCTTGCTTCTTGGTTGCATGCAGCCGTCTGTCATTGACTCTTTGTTAAAACACTTTCACTTGACTTCAGGATCAAGTCTACTTTCTGGTTATCTTGTGCCTTCACCCATCATCCTCTCAATCTCTTTGGCTAATTTTTCCCTATTCTCAGGGTCATGGGACACTGTTTCTCTTGTTTTCATTGACACTCACCCCCTCAGTGATCTCATCGATCCTACTTTAATACTATTTCTGTCCTAGAGATTCCAGAAATATGTATCTCTAACCTGAACTTCATTCTGAATTAGAAGATCTGCTTAACAATCTGCTTAACAGTCACGTGGCTATTTAGAAGAGACATCACCAAACGACCTTGTCCAGAACCATCCGTTAACCTCCTTTTGTCTCACACTACTCATACATAATCAGTGGGGAAGTTTTGCCAGCTCTAGCTTTAAAATACAAACGGAATCCAACAGTGCTTCCCATCACCATTTCTGCCTATTTCCAAACATCTGAAACCCTAATTTGGATTACTATGACAGGCTGTCAGTGATCTCCCTGTTTCACTGACCATCTTTCATCTATTCTCAAGCTAGCCATTCCAAAATATTGAAATAGAACTAGTGATTTCTTCCTTGTAATTGCTGGGGCAGTTTCTTATCACTTCAATCCAAGCACTCATAGTGGCTTACAGGACCCTCATGATCCAAATCCTGTAATTTGATATAATCCTGTTGCACCATTTTAAATTCCTTCCCTTATCAAGCAAGCCAGTTACACTGCTACTGCAGGGCCATTGCACCTGCTTTTCCGTGTTTCTTGGACACTCCTCTGTCTGCCTTTCTCCATCTTGTTCTTTCTTTTTAATCAACTGCCACTTTATAACTTTATAGAACCATGGCTCTACCAGTGACTATGGTGACTCAGCTATCTTTCTGTCTTTACTCCAGCCACAATTCCTTCCCGTGTTAATTTACTTTGTATCCTAATGCCATGTGATTTTATAGGTAGCTATAGAGATAGGCAGATATTAACACATATGTAAATATACATACACTTAACATATGCATAGATGTGGTGTTCGTTACATTTCCTCTACTCCTATCTGAGAGTGAGTTACATAGGTATCTTTTAGGTTTTGCTTATTGCTCTATTTCAAAACCTTAGAAAAATGCTTGGCATGAGGTAGGAAATTAATGAATAATAGCTGGATTTGTAAGTGAACAAATTCTTTATTGAGTTGCAATTATTCTAGTACAGGGCACTACTCTTAAGAACATTGTTGACCAGGGTTTTTGTGAACTCAAAAGGGACATAGCTGCATCATAAAATAACAAGAAATCACATGTGTAATGTTATTAGCTTTCCTGTATTACAAGACTCCTAGAGAGAGGACTGGGCCATGGGATGCTCTACTTGTCTCTCTTCATAGCTGAAAGTGCTGCTCAGATGTAGGACCCAATTGGAGGACATGGGTCCCCATGGACATGACTTTGGAGGGGAAGCCTCCACCTGGTGCTTTTCTCCTGTGCTGCACTTCCCACCCACACAGGAATGAGCTGTCGTGTGCCACCACACTTGGCCATCATGCTGTTTCTGTCATGGAGCCAGAAGACCATGAACCGAAACCTCTCAACCTGTGAGCCAAATAACCTCGCCTCCTTTAAAGGGTGAGTGACATGTATTGCAACCCAGTGATGCAAACCTGACTAACACAGATTCTTGGAAAGAAACAGTACTTTATAAGGCATTGGAATTAAATCAGTAGACCGATGAAGTCCAAACTCAGTATCCTAACCTTAGCCTGGTGCTCTGTTTAACTCAGTGTTAGAGCATGTTAGAAAGTTCTAGAAGAGAATCATGGAGGACTTGTTAATGGGAAAACTCTCTATAAATCTAGGGCTTTACAAGGACTCTTAATCCATCAATACACAACAGAGCTCTGAAGTGCTCGGGGGAGAATAATTTAAAATAGAGAATGTGATTTTGAAGGGAAGTGGTCATAGATGCTAAAGACAGTTTTCAGGTTTATTCACTGTTGGTTGGATCATTTTTTAATCAATTTACTCCATGCCAGTTAGTGTGCTTGGGGTAGGGAGGCACTACTTTTCTGACTGGCTGACATTTGAGGGAGATTAGGAGGACACAGAGTTAAAGCTGTGCTCTAGAAGGGCTTTGTAGGAGAGGAGGCATCTATGCTGTGTCTTGTAGAATAACTAATTCTTAGCAGGCAAAGAAGGAGCGGAGGTGGGAAAGGGGGTGAGCTGTGTGGGCAGAGTTGAGGTTGACTGAAACAGTGTGTATTCAGCCAGACAGGTCCACACCACTAGGTTAGTAGAGCGCGTAAAGAGAAGAGAGAGGAGAAGGAAGAGGCACCGAGATGAGATAGCGAATGGTCTCACGGGGCTTGAACATGCGCACCCTTGGCTGAACAAGACACATTCTTTTTACTCTTTCCTTGTTGATTTTTTAAAAAAGTTTTTAAAAAAATTTATTAAGTTTATTAGTACAGTTTTGATATATGTAGTGATCACTTTCATCATAGGGAGTTTGTGCCTATATACGATATATCTTGATTCTTCTTCTCTTTCCCAGCCCCTCCCCTCCTTTCAACCCTTCCTTATTCACAAAGCTTTGTTTCCATTTATCCTTCCTTTATCCTTTTTCTTGTCCTCCTTCCTCCCCCTCTTCCCATTTCTTTTGAACAATTTCTTCTTTCATAATACCTATTGTACACTTTGGTTCTTATTTACACCTTCGGTTTCTCACACCAGAGAAACAATGAGATACTTGCATGTGTGTGTCCAATTTATTTCACTTATAGGTGTGGTCTCAAGATGTATCTTTTTACCTAGAAATGTCTCAAGTTTAACTTTCTTCGTGGCTGAGTAGTACTCCATGGTAAAAAAAAATCCCTACATCTTGTTGACTATGTGGGCTTTCAACACTGTTTTGTTATCCTGTGACTTTCTTAGGTAGCAATTTTTCTGTCTTTTGGTTCTGCACATTCAAGGCCATTTTTATGAACTTTTAGTAGGAAAAAATGTTAATAAGATTTCTTTGGTAATATATGTCTCATTCACACATAGGCACATGGGCTCCAGGGGGGGCCAAAGCATGGTTTTTATAGGCAGGCATTTTGCGACGGATTGTAAAAATTTAAATATATATCTTGTACTATACATTCCAAATTGTAATTATTTTCAGAGAAGAGAAATGTGGGTGTGTGTACCTAAATTTAAATGCACAGAGCCTTTTATTTATATAATAAAAGTTACACATAAGATGCCAACAGTATAATTTTAAGGAAGTTGTGAAGTTTATATGTTGTAAAATATATTTGAAGAAAAGAGAAGTGTTACATATAAATAACACACTTTTCCTTTCCATTACTGTAGAATAGAGGAGAAAAAAGTCCTAGAAAATTCTGCAAGGCCAAAGTTTCTTTTTAGTCAATGGTGAATGCTCTGTGATATCACCATGATTAATCAAACAGATAATATTTTATTTGCACTTGTCAGACAAAGTGTTGGAATTTTTTTGATGTTCACAGAGTACCCAGCATTGCCTCCTTTCTTGTAGGTGAGAGATAACTCCAGAAAGGACAGACAGAAGTGGGAGGCACCAAGAGCAGTAGACAAGTACTCCCCGGGCCAGCCTTCTTTAATGGAATTCTGGTCACGTAGGCCAGAGCTCAGATCTACTTTGGTTTAATCAGCTTGCTGAACATTAGAGTTGGGGATAGCTGTACATCCATAACCGAGGACCCATATACATAATTTATTTCCCTTAAATTAGGTCTCGGTTAGCTCTCCTTGTGTGACACATTTTGAAAGTAGCAATGCTAAGAATAGAGTAATGAATCAGGTTTGTGAATGTATGTATCTATGTATGTACCCAGAAATGCACACGCACAGTCTCATCGTGAAGGCTTTGTTACAGGCATAGAATGAATACAGGGCAGTATTTTGTCATAGGTAGGATTTTACCTTTCTCTCTCTTAGTAAAGTATTTGGGTTAAAAATAGGTCCATACTCCCTTGCACAATATAGTAAGTCAAGTGGATATGGCACCAAACACCTGCCTTGGTTGAGCAAGGTCGGTACTGAAGCAGTGAGCCCTGCAGGGAGAGATCGTAAACAGCCATCAGGACAAGCACAACCCGGACAAGAGTCAGTGTTCCAGGATTTGGATGCACTCTCTGCAATGGTTTGGAGAACACTTTGGCAAAAGTGAAATTGCCATTTGTCTGCTCTCTGTCCACGGCTGAAGCAGTGAAATCTGAGAGCGGAAAGCCTGAGGGAGGCCAGGCAGGCGGACCTGCGACACACTGTCACTTTTATGGCACGTCATACGTCATACCTGCATGTCGGCAAGCCTACAGCCAGACCCCAAGATGAACCCTAGAGAGTTCATGCTACTGCCTACGGAGCTGCCCAGAGAAAAAGACTTCGTCTGAATTCTACCCGTCACGTTCACTATGATGAAAAACAATTAAAATAATAGCGTAAAAAATATTCTTCAATATTCTTCCCAGAATGGCTTTAGAGGAGCAGTTTTATTCACTCAAAATGTTATGCTTTTGCACCACATATGCTTATGGCCCCGTAGTTTCTGTTGTTCATTGCTGACGTGATAAGAGGAGAGCCTGTTTTTCTGAGCTGATGGTGTTTACAGTTCGGCATCATCACAAAGCAATCCCTCGCTTATTTGGGATTCGAAGCCCAGCCAGGGCTCCCTTGTGACTCATTGGGAATTCATCCGGGCGCTCCGGCTGCCTTCCTGCCTGCTCTCATGAATCCTTAATTCCGTCTGAACTCAGCAGTGCCACAGTCACTTTGCATCAACCCGCCCACTCTGCAGAGTTGCTCCAGCTGCTCCTGGGCAAAGCATCACACTTGCTGAAGACTGAAGGGATGTTATGTCACAGCTGCAAAGACAAAGGAGGTCAATTGCAGCAAGTGCGGTTTGTTTTTAAGACCTGGTGGTGTTGCCAACCCTTCTGACCTCTAGAGCTGCTGCTGCTGCTACTACAACTTTCCGGGATTTGGCTATATAACTCCATGTCTTAGAAATTAGCTTCTTTGACACTCATCCCTGATAATGCAGTGAAATATTAATGATGTCCTGTCCTCATCTCTCAGCTGCATAGTAAAAGGGCTGTAACTGAAATGACATGGTAAGGTCAGATCGGATCAATGTGCAGCCACCATTTATCAGGGCATCTTTCTCCTTCCCAGGTCTAGTTCTTCCCTGTGAGAGGTCAGGCCTGGCTGGAGTATTGGCTAGATATCCAATGGGGGTCACTACTCCAGCCCCTAAGATCTGTAACTGAGAAAGACAGGGTGTTGCTCACTGGAATTGGGGTGATTTAGAGTGTGCTTGAATCCAGTCCCAAGGTGAGTACAGAACTAAATGTTTGTCACCAACCCAGAGGATCATGTACAAGCTAAAGAAGCCTTCTCCACATATGAGCAAAGGCATGGATAGGGAAGTCAGATGTGAGACCGGTACCCAGGAAAGGGCTGTTTTGATGATGACTTTTAAAAACTAAACTCCAGAAGTTTCACGTGTTTGGTTGGCCTCTTTTAGAAGCATGAAGTGAGCAAGTCTGTCAAATGAAGAGTATTGGGTGAGATAGAAAATTTATTAGAGTGTGTAGGACTAAATGACCTCTCTGACCAAGGCATTTTGGGAACTGGATCTAGAGATAACTCTACTGTGCTTCCTGCTGTTTGAGGTTCACCATCTATAAGGACAGAGAAATGAATACTTGCAAAAATAATTTGCAATATGCGTGGGATTTCAAGGAAGTGATAGTCTCATTTCACTGAGATGTTAACAGGAATAGCTAATGCTTATGGAAATCTCACTGCATACGAGGTATGAGTTTAAATGCTTCGCAGAAACTACTATGTTAAATTCATACAACCACATGAGTGAATTGGTACTATTAACTCTGCTTTATAGATCAAAAATCAGATACTAACAGAATTTTTAAGTAACAAGCCTTAAGTTTGTACATCTAATGAATATTTACATCTGACTCTGTGACTTCTATCTTGACCACTATACTATTCTACTCTGGGAGATATATATGATGATAGATTATAAAAAATGAAGAAACTTCTAAGAAGGTTGAGAATGCTGTGGAAGCAGGAATCTATGGCCCATGAACAAGTCTCCTCTCATGACCCCCCAAGAGTCTGCGAAGAGCCACCTTCCAAGGCTACAGTGAGAGACGCATGGTGCAGCTTCAGGTGCAGATGAGGAAAGTGGGCTAGTGAATTGTCTTGCTCTGAGAGGAAGGAGCAGAGGTTTCTGGATTCTTGAACCACTTTCTCTCTGCTCTGGGCACCAAATTCTCCTGGAGCCAAAACTCTGGAAATTTGGAGTAATTGCACAGACGTTGCACAGTTCTGTCAATAGCCAACAACTACCAAAATAAAGACACCCAAGCAACATTGAACTTGGAGAAGAAATTTTACAGGACTCTGCACATACTTAAAGGCTGCTGTGTGGGAGAGAAAAAAGTGAAATTTGTTCTGTATGGGTGTAACTGAGACTGATGCCTGAAAATTATAGAAGGTTGGTTGTAACTTACTAAGTAATTATTTTCCAGAAAAAAACAGCTTACAAAAATTAGAAGTTGGCCAGTAACAGTGTGAGTTCATCACCATTAGATGTAGTCATATAGAGGAGGCGTCACCTCCTGCTGAGAGTGGTATTTCGTTGAATTTTGGGTTTGTAAGAATCAGTTGAACTGCTTGTTAATAATGCATATTTCTGGATGTGACAGCCTCTGATTCAGTAAGTCAGTCATAAGTACCAAGAATCTGTTATACATGAATTAGGGCATTCTAGTGCACAGGGGAAATATTAATTTGGAGAATCTAGAAGAGAATTTTCCTCTGAAAAGAGAAATTAGGTTACATAATGACATTTCCATCTAGCTCTATATCCAGGCTTTGTTGATCTATCTATGTTCAGAGTTTCTAGTCTTCAGACAATCTTTTTATCACATTAATTTTATACTTCATCATAGTTTGTCCCTTTCTTCTGATTATTTTGCTCATCCAACCAATATTTACTAGGCAGTGTGTATGCATTAAGAGCTATCCTAGCAACAAAACATTAAAATGAGGACACTTATATAGGGCCAGGGCTATAACTCAGTGGCATAGTACCTGCCTGGCAAGCACAGGTCCTGAGTTCAATTCTAGGTAACAACAACAACAAAAAGAATATTTGTACACTTAGGAAAAAATGTTATAGCTTTTCTGCTATAAATCAGGATAACCTTCAGTGCTTTATCTGAGGATTTCTTTGTGCTTTATGATGGATAACTTCTATAAGTCAGTGGATTTCTGTCTGCATCAATAAAGAGCATCCAGAACAAGCAATACATACTTTGTTGCTGTTGTTGCTGTTACAGTGTTAGAGACGTAGTTGAGAATGGAAAGAAACGAAGAATAAAAGCAAGAGGGAGTAGCCATGCTATGCTGTAGAGCAGGTTTCTTAAATACAAGAGAGCAAGTAACTGGAAGTTTGTGGCTTTCTAGATCGCAAATGTCTATCACGTCTCAATTCTGATGTTGTACATGAGAACTATAGAAAATATATAAATAAATGGACATGTTATATTACAGAATTATTTATAAAAACAGATGAGAGGCTGGGTATGACCCTCAGACCACAGTTTTCTGACTATTGTGCAGAAGAAATAGTTGAAAGAACTGAGTCTTCTTGGTTGGAAAAGAAGGAAGGAGAACATTGTTACTATTTCCAAACATTTGAATGACTTCTATGCATAAAAGGAATTTACTTACACTCTAAACCCAGAAAATTTATGATCGATGAGTAGAAGCTTCATGATAGTATATTTTGCCAAGAAAAAGAGTAACTTTTTAATAGAATCTCCCAGAGTGGGTATGAGTGTAATGAGTTTATGATCACTGGAAACATTCAAGCCCATGGTGGATACCCACTCCTTAGGAATTTTCCAGAATAGTCAAGTAACTTTGTTGCATGACTTCACTATGTGTCTTTTATTTATTTTTTTTATTTATTTATTTATTTTTTATTTTAGAAACATAAAAGTACAAAAACATATTGACAAACAGACACCCATTATCATAGAAAATAGTACAATCACAACTAATCTATAGACAAGGTGATATGGTCTCAACAGTAGTTGTTGCTTTATCCATTGATATCTTCGAATTGTAGATGTATGGACCCATATACAGACATGCA